>JAJJWM010000222.1:0-116695 GCA_021655865.1 Fusarium guadeloupense | reverse complement strand
GTGCTGGGGCGGTGCGGGACAGCGGGCGACGGCGCGGTCTGAGACTCAGACGCTAAGTTTGAATTGCTGGACGCGGCAGCGAAGCTTGGAGCACACGGCGACACCAGCACCGAGGGAGCTGGTGAGCGAGGAAGTGAAGGTGCCGATGATTGCGAGCCTCGGCGGCGTTTTGCGGCTCTATTCTCAGCATGAACGGCGCCAACCGCAGTTCGCGGAGACAAATTGCCAATAACCCCTGTGACGCTTTCTGCTAAACCTTTCAAGAATTCTATTCCACGGCTTCCAACTGAAACTGAGACCGCGGGGGACGGTGGCGCCGGGGCCCCAGGTGACGGGAGAAGTCGCCGTTCTCGAGGTAATGTTATTAACGAGGTTACACTCCTAGAGCGACGTCGAGTGATTCGCGCAACCAAGGTTGGCGAGTCGAGTCGCGGGTAACAATCCCCTTGAGCCAGATGGCTACCCTCTGATGGCAACTCAGACACATGAATAGTATTCCGGGACTCAGAAGAAATACTCTTTCCGCTTAAAGTTCGAAATTTTGAGAAATCTGGTATAGGCGGTTTCACATCGCTCACATGATGCTGCAAGTAATCATGAAATTGCAACGGGGCGGCCGCTACCGCCAATGACGACGCCATCCCAACGGCGTTGCCGCTAACGAATCTGTTCCTGCAGTGGAGGATGGACCCTTTGGTAGCGCTGCTGCAGCCCTATCGGAGTCTTCCACGGCCCTCAAGTGCAAGGTTTTCGGATCGATCCGCTGTTGCAAGAGGATTGGGCAACTCGACTGTCGCGTGGGATCGCCGACAGGGTTGTCGTATTGCGATACTTGATACGTTTGGTCGATGGAACTGGTAAAAGTTTATTTGTTAACTGCGAAGAGAAGTTCAGACGATATCTAATTGTTTCGGTGTGTTTGAATTGAGTATATGCTCTGTTCAAGGACTGTCGGGTCTCAAGCTCGGAATACACGACCAAGATGAGGGCGAGAATTGGAAAAGGCTCACTCCGGGTGGATCATGTTGATTCTATGAATGAATAAATGGTTAGGAAGTTGAAGAAGAGATGTTTGCAGGGTGTGAAGATCCAGCCGCCCTCAGTTCAATAAGTCGAGAGGCAGGTGACAAGAAAGTAAATGGAAAGAGCTACAAGGGGGGAACTGCCTTCCCTAAAAACAGACCGAGAATCCCAACTAGCTTAACTCGCAGCTATCTGATTTCTCCCTCGAGCACTAACTAAGATAACCAAAATGTGAAGTACAATGCAATTAAATGGATTTTCAGCAATGGTATGCAGTTTGTTGCATTAGTAAAAGCTCTGGTATGAAGCCAGATTTGTACCCTCGATGCCACGGGCCGAGGTCCAAGTGCCCCTTTTCAACGTTGATTATCCATTCCAGTGTTAGCAGTGAGGACTTTGAAGTCGATAACTGGATGCATACTTAAGTTTTGTGGGAATGAACCTATTGATCATTTATAAAGTTTACAATTAGTTAAGGTTAAAGATAGTTGGTTACATAGCTAGGTACGATGGTTGGCCTTTAGAGCATGCACCTGGTGAAACCATTTCATGATAATGGATACTTCTGACAGCTTAGGGTTCCCAAGGCTCAAGATGCAGAAACTATATGTGAGTAAAGATAGTTTTGGCTTCCAAAAGGAGAACGGTACTGTGAACATCCAGAAAAGTCGAGCGGCAGCCTCTAGAGCAATCACGAATCAGGTACTAGCATTCTGCTACTATCAAACTCAACATTGCCAAGACTGACATGCCGTCCTAGCTCATGTACTGTACTCCTATCCAGCAGGATGTGAGAAAAGGAGAAAGCTTCGAGATTTGCTCTTTTCTTATGCCTCGAACTGTGGTCCAGGTTAAGATCCAAGACATTAACCCCTTCTGCAGAACGACCGCCTCATCTGAAACGTACATTTCAGAACGCGTCTCCTCCAAACTCACCACACCTGAATCAACCACTCTTATTGGCAGTTGAACGGACTCGCGTGCTTACTTGCGAAACGCGCGAACCTCCCGCCTCCACCAGCCTTTGAAGTCGCACGTCGAAACATCAATGCCAAGGTCCTCCAGCGCCTTTGTGCTCAGATGGCAGTCGTAAGGCCGTTGTACACTGGCATTCGGATCATTCCCTTCAGTGTTGGCCTTGATCCCTTCCGTCGATAGGCCCATGATTTCGCCAAACAACGAGACTATCTCGTACTTTGTCATTCGGTCTTCAGAAGAGAATTGAAGGATATGGGGAAGAGAAGCTCGATTGCTGCTTGGAGTATCAAGATATTTGACCGAAATATCTAGCATTAACTGTCAGTATATCTAATGCCAGACGTGCGTGTTCTCCAAATTGCGGTAGAATTCGTCTCGATGATGCCATGACTTGGTCGAAACATGATGGCTGGAAGCAGGATGAGACATACCATGGCAGACACGTCCAATGTCTTCTGTATTCGTAGGATATCGAATCGCCCAGTGGTCCATGCTAATCTCGGCTCCCTGTGTTTGTGCCTTCCACAGTGCATCCATAAGAACATTGACCGCGCTCTCGGCTGGCGTCTCAGCGTTTCCATATAGGACAGGAACTCGGAGAACGACGCCCAAGCCCTCCTTGCCAGCCTCCTTCAGGGTGTCTAGAACGGCGTGTTCACCGTCCAACTTGGTTTGGCCATAGAGATTGGTTGGTCGGGGCTCAGCGTCAGCCTCGTACGGAGCATCTCCTGGCACGCCGGGGAACACGTAGTCAGTCGAGATATAGATTATAAAGATGTCTCTATCTGCCGCCAGCTTGGCGAGTGCCTTGCTTGCTGCGACATTGAGCGCCCTGGCACCCTCAGGGTCTTTATCAACTTTGTCTGGGAAACGCTGAGCAGCGCCTTCGAGCGGTGTGTTAGTTACTTATTGTAACAAGTGGAGCGTGTTGAACAGCTTACAGTGAACGATAACCTGTGGTCTATTGGCGTTGAGATATTGAGATTAGTCGGCTATGAACAAAGATTCGGGGATGGGTAGTTCGAACTTGGTCTCATCCAGAACATCCGCTACTTCACTCTCATTGCCAAGATCAACTTTGAGGGTGTTGATACCATCTGCACGAGAATAGCCTGTTCCTTTCACAGTCCAATTCTTGATCCCAAAGGCGGCAGAGACCTCTCGGCCAAGAAGACCGGTAGCGCCGGTCACAAGAACAGTACGCTCAGACATTGCTTGTCAATATGTAGATGAAAATTTGCCTGAGGTCGATAATTTATCAATCAGAGATTTGTGTCGAGTAAGTAGTAAGTTGAGTATAGGTAAGAACAGAGGTGAGCGTTGAGGCGTCATCGCCTCCAAATAAGGTCAAGGTGGGGGTTATCGGGAGGGGCATGAGGGGCAATGGAAGGGAGTCGCGATCATTTCCCGTTGAGACTTCTAGAAGTTTAGGAAATACTGTAAATAGGTAGTGTAATCATTTAGTAAATTAGGTAGCAGATAAGTTTTAAGGAGTCTTAATCTACACGAAAAATGAAATAGGATATCATACATGATGGTAAAACTTTTACAGTTTAGAGACTATTAAACCCCCTCGTGTATATATAAAATGTTAGTAAAGTCACGAAGAATTGACCTGTATATTTCTTGTATAGGTTTCAGTCTGTATGACAGCACTGAAGGTATCGTCTCATGATTATGAAATGGCTGGGTTTGAGTGTATGTAGTTGTGGATATATTGAAAGTAAAAGTACGTACTGCTTTTAGATGCTATTCACCTTCGATCGCATAACAGCGCTGAAAGTCGTTGGTTTCCAGAAAGGGCCATAGTACACGATCTGATGACTATGTTTAAATATCGTATTGTTTCTCTATATTATTAAGGAGCACGGTGATGATGGCCTGTCGCTCTTGCCAAACAACGTCAATCAGGACGCAGTTTGGGGTGTCATCCCTTGGTTCCACAGGGGCAAATATAAGATTTCAAGCTGGAGACCCTGAAATTGTAATCAGATTATTCTATTCCACTAAGTCAATAACTAAATATTTGTGTTGAGCTTAGGGCGGAACTAGATCTATAAACGCCAATCTAAGTTCAACATCGCCCGAGACTTAACAAGCAATTCATCTGCTACATATAGCATTCATTAAACAAACACGATAATATCTCATTTAGAAGTTACTGTGAGACTTTTTAGTGAATATGCTTCTTGTAGAAGAATTCTTAAAACCATACTTTGCCATGATGAAGGCAAGCCATGTCCTCAAGTTGAGAGTAGTGTTGAAAGGGTAAAAAGGGAGACTAGTAGCCATAGTACCGAAGTTACATGAGCTTTAGATGCCTCGATCCCATTCTTGGACTGATAGGTCCAGATTGAGGTCATGTTTTGTCGAAACTGATCTGTCACATCATATCGATCCTTTAATATGCATTCGAGTGGATGCGCGCCAAAGACTTCTAGAACCGCCTTACGCGCGGCATACTCGATTACATGCTACCATTGACCAAAGCCACATCGACTATAAGCAGGTTTAGGCGCTGCCTAGATACACTCGAAGACAGCCCACAGCAGGTTGATACAGCCGACCTGCAGCTTAATGGCTGACTACCTCTCCAGATGGAGTTTCAACCACAGCCGAATCTTCGGCGCCGAGAAGCTGTGCAATGACGTGTCTGGCAGCTCTGACGTGCAGACGAATTAAGTGCAGGATCTAATCTCAGATGACCTCAGTAACGGCCCCCACAGGTAGACTGAGTCTCTACTGGCGGGCCGATCCGGTTGGAACCAGGCGTTTTCAAAGAGTACAAGACAATGACTTAGGGTACATGGTAGACGATGCCTTGAAGATGCAGAAACCGGTCAGTCTATCATTGGTCGGGGAGGTTCGGAAACATGGTGAGGGTGTGAGTTGGGCAGTGTGACTGCATGCCCTCACCTACCTTTCGCCTTATTGATCAGATACTAATCCACTCAAAAACAGGAACTTGGGGAGGGTAGCAGACAAAGCGTCTGAAAAGTTGGATCTGACACTTTCCAAATTCACCGCCACTTGTAAATTGAACGCAGCCTCTTTGGATATTCCAATACCCTGCACCATGATACTCCCTGGACTTGGTTGTGGAGTTATTGTTTGGTGGCCTCAGAGCGTTATAGGGTTTATTGAAGGGCCTCCTGCTACGTTAGATGTCTATGATGATCGTGAGGTAAAGGTTGCAGGAGTGATAGCTTGAGTCATGGAGCCGTTGAGAAGTTCACAGTTGCAGTGAGGGTTTAAGACAAATGCTGAACCAAACCGGGCGGTTTATCGAGCCGATGCAACTATTATATAGGAAGATAATCAATGTTCCTTGAGAAAAGCTATCGTGCAGCGTATATGACGCTTCAGTCTTTGCAGAAGAGTTCAATCCCTGCCAACCAAGCACTATTTATATGTTGGTCCGGTTTTTGACTGCATCCTTTCTGAGGCCGACTGAGAATCATCTGATAACCATACATCAAACAGTATGGTTGGGCGTTCATACCACCAGCATCCAAAAGGCCCGCTCACGTCGAATGAAGAGAGGGAGCTCAGCCTTCAAGCTGGATAAGGGTAGCAACTCGGGGATATAGCTTATGTAGGTAATGTAAATTACCACCCTATATCGCTAACAATACAACATCCGTGATGGGCATTGACGCCAACGATCATAGATACGGTAACTCTCTTTCTTGCTGTGGCAGGAATTTCTGTTATCCAATGGTGCTAAATTAGCATTTTCATTTTGTCATGGTTCCCGTGCTCTCTATTCGCATGCTATGACCTCAAAATCAATATCGTGCTATACGTATCGTGGTTTACAGCTCAGGGCTGAATACCAAGGCATGTTAGGTAGACAAGTAAGTCAATCTCTGGAGCGTATCTAGTTCCTCAGTTTCCATGTTCAATACTGTTGTGATTCAAGTCATCAACCTCTGAGGGCCTCAGCACTGAATGGCACTCATCTAGCGTGGATCAACTAAGTGACCAAGCAACTATGCTGGTGCTCAAGAGAGTTGATGAAATATTGAAGATCTCTCAATATGACGGGGAACTATATTTCCGAAATTATGTTTCTTTGCTCAGAGTTTTTCTAAACTTGACCAAAAGTTAACAGTAACACTGAGGCCAGCCTTCCCAAATGGTGGTTCAAAAAGCGACAGTAATGAAAGTGCAATTAACATGAATGAAATAGATCACGCAGGATAATATCAATAATTCAGACTTCGCCAAGGCCTTCGTAGGTATGTAAGGAAAGGATACATAGCAGCAGTGATGGTGTAGTCTGCTAAGGTAGGTAGGTGGCCTATCAAGCGACCTCATAGCGACCTCGCCAATCAAGGCACACTATAGCCTTGCCAATGGCGACAATGCTGAATTTCGATCTCATATTTTGTCAGCTACTACCATGAATGCATGGAAATACTGGTGCTTCTGAGGAGGGCTGAGCCATTTCAGGCAGACATGGTACATATATTGGTCACGAGCTCACCTAGCTGCCTCTTATCCAGACAATACAGACGGAGATTAGACTTTAATGTTTCAGCTTGCGCAGATGTACGTCAATGGTTCGCAAAACGCCCATGGTTGGATGCCTTGAGACCAGGTAGCCAAGGCTCGTGCACTGGTGGCTGATCGATTCGTCGCAATATGTCATTAAAATCATTGGATGCGTGTGCCAAGATCAATACAATGGATAATCTATGATTAAAATCGGAAACTTGTGTTGGCAACCTATCGAGTAGTTCAAGATCCCAGGCGCCAATCCCCAAGCTGTGTTCCAAACTTGGATAACGGAACAGACACAGGCAAGGATTATGACAGAGTACGTCTCATTTTGTGTTCATCTTGTCGGAAATTCAACTCGGAGGCCTACTGAACAAGCAATCTTGCAGTATCCGGGGTGTTCGTTTTGCGACAGTTGATCCAGCAACTACAATGCCTCCTAAGACATCCAATCTCACCTTGATAACAACCCCTGACACTTTCCAACGGTTTCCGTTGTTTTCTACCATTCGGCGCTAAGTCAAGGCTTTGAAAATACTACAAACTGAACCGTAGATTCACACCGTGTGTCGTATGTATGTTGGTAGTAGAAGACATAGACATGCCGCTTCTAGGCTTCAAGACCCGAGGGCGTTGCTCCAAGAAAGGCGATCACAAGATACTTGGCCAGTAGAAGAAGTCTGGAGTATACGACTTTGAATTTGAATAAAGTAAAAAGATTTAAGGTATGTAGTTGCGGACATATTTGCTTGTGGCCACCAGAGAATCTTGTCACGAATCATCTGGGGTGTACTTGCCTTGGTACCTACTGTCTGCAAAAGATGGAAAGTACTTTCTATTGAGCTGCATGGCACGCTTGCCTTCCCTGTCTTCCTTCCCTACGTACCACCCAGGTGAGCCCTGTTATCTCCATCTCTTTCTGGTTTCCCTCCCTATCCCCTTTTCACACTAGGATCTTACCTCGACCGATTCTTCATCCCCAGAGATGTTCTTCTCTACTCGTATCTCAATCCTCATTTCCCAAGCTACTCATGTCTCATTGTCACAGAACATCTCGAACTTGACTGCTGTGATACACTTGGTCCCTTTTCAGGTCAAACTCGACTACTTGTCTTACGTACATCGTCGTGGTTGTTGCACCAACAGAGCGCTCAGTATACTAATAATGGTATTGTCACTCCCCTCTCTTGTTATGGTACAGACCTACGAAAAGTTCTCGGGCATGACCTGATTGACTACAGTCCCATCCATTATACTCCTCCTCTTCTCGATAATCCTTCCGTACGACTACCTCATTCCTTCAACTTCATAACTGCAGCCATGACGCCCGCATACGCCAAGTACACCAAGAGCTGTCTGGTGAAGCCCTTGACCAGTGACTGAATCAGGAAGCCAGCTACCAACACAAATGACAGATATGTGGCTATCATTCCAGCTGGTGTTGTCACATTGAGAGTTTGTATCGCCACGGGCGCGGATACAAAAACGCTAACAAAGCAGTTGAACAGCCCAACAAAAGCAAATCGAGCATAGTCATACGAGATAAATGACATGCTGACCTCCCCTTCTTCTTCAGACGTTCTGCCGAACGCCCTCTTACAAACTGTCAGCACTGTATCTTCACAACACGCATACAGCTCAAAGAAGCGCCTTACCAAAAGACGACGCGCCAGAGGGCGATGAGGCAGAAAGTTGATCATTTGATCAAACTTATCTATCTCATAGAGCGAGGCCCAATCTTCGTCTTCCGCATTCAGATGGCTTGCTCCCTCTTCACCCCATTTCGTTCTTGCCAGGTACAGCACATTGTGCAAGAACATGCTGCTTGGCTCATCGAACCCAAGAACTTTGCTGAACTGGCAACCGAACTGCTCTTGGTTACTTGTTAGCTGATACTTGATCTAAACAAGAAAATTTCGATGCCTTACGATAGCGACCGAGCCTCGTCATATACTTCTCGTGGCATTCTTCAAGACTTGGATCGCCTAACTCGACCATTCGCCTAAAAACCATGCTATCTCTCGCGAGGAAGCCCGCCTCCAGATCGAGGCACAACGCACTGTCTCCTACGAATCGGCGAAGCAAAATGTGTGTTGGGTCTTTTTCTTTCAGTGCTGCAAGCTCCAGCAGCTTACCCCTGCCTGCGACCCAGTGTTAATGTGTTATTCCCAAAAAGGCACAGCAAGAACACCACATTGGCAAGACATACCTTCGACAGCCACATGACTTGCAGATTCTGCTGCTAGAAAACTGCGTCAGTCTAAAGCTCTGTTTTTCTTCCTAAGCCACCAACCTTGGGTTGCTGCTTGGTCATCTACTATCTTCTGACTAGTAGTAGCGACTTGTTGACCTGTCAAGTCATCGACATCGAGAGTACGTGGAGTCTGAGACATCAAGCTTGAAACATCGACAGGGGCATAAGAAGAAAGGATACCTCGCGGTGACGAAGAAAGACTTGCTAATGAAGCTACCTTGAAGGAGTGCAATAGTAAAAAAAAATTGGAGGTCGTTGAGGAGGTTATTTATCTTTGGGAGCGAGAACCACATTCAAGTTCCGGACGTCATCATGCACTTCATTCCAAAAGTCTTTATCGGCCTTCAAGTGCTTCGCAGCCTATTCAATTGAAAGAAAAGGGCACACCATAATCATACACAGCCTCCGAGCCCGACCGTATGCTCGAGATGGAGGGGAGCACTCCTAACTCAAAGAAGATCTCGACCAAATCGCATTTACAAGAACGAATAACAATGAAGGCTTTGAGGCTCTGTAAATTGCCTTTTGATGCCTTGCAGCTCGTGAGGGCTGCTATGAGCCACATGATTATGATAGAAGTATCTTCCTCGTACACCAAAGTACAGAGGGTCGTTAACCCCCATGATTTGTCCAGAAGCGAGTCTGTTAATAGCTAGCCGCGGCATACCATCGGCGTGGAACCAAGGGCATGGCTGACAGGGATTCCGACTACATGCGAGCTCAAAGAGAGGTTTGCTGTTAGTCGAGATGAGGACAAGAGATGATCGATTGAGAACATGAGCGCTCCATATGACAACAAGTATACTTTATATTCTGTTAATCAAACAGCTATTTCCCATAGTCTTGGTCTTTTTCTGACAACCTAAGCTGCGCTCCTATTCCTTCACCCTAACAGTTTTTGCTCAACCGGTAATACAACACTATCTCGGAATGTCATAGTCCCGTTACCTTACTATATCCCGGAGCCACCAGAAACTCAAGTATTGCAACAAACTCAAGTGAACAAAACGCAGGCTGCTGGGAGCAGTATTAGTTATTTGCTAAATAGGCAACCTGTCATTGATGGCCTACACACCAAGGTCTTAGTGACTGAACCAGGTCGAGCAGAACGCGGACAAGCTGTATGCAGAGCTAGTCATTGCTTGAAGAAGTAGCTTGCTTGTCCTTGGGGTCATTCGATTGTTTGGATCGAGAGGTCTTCTTTGGCTTCGGCGGATGTGGTATGACTAGCTCTCGCTTGCTCAATTCAGACGGAGAACTCATTGTAACGAGATGATGGAGTTTCAGCGATGCAAAAGGACCAAAGTTGGATCAGAAGTTAAAGATGAAGAGAAAACGTGCGATAAGAAACGATGGGGGGATTTCGAGAAACAGGACAGTTGGGCTGTTTTATACTCCAGTTCCAGGAGCTTGGTATAACCGAGTTCTGGCCATGGTTTCTAAGGAGAGCAAGCGTTGTTCTCTCAGTCGAGTCTCCATAGCTGCATGCAGGAAAAGAATAAGAGAGGTATCAAAATGACAAAAGTAGAAGTTGAGAGTTGCAGAAACTAAACTTGGACTTGATAATGTGGCATGCAGCTACAGAGGTGAGAGAAGAGAAAACCAACGCTCGAGTTCGCTCTGCAAAAATTAAACAGCACGCTCTCCGCCCCTGCACTAGACGTAGCGTTCATGATATCTGATAGTTGCCCCGGCCTAGAAGGACCGAACTGACAGTTGTCAGCTCACTAAGAGGTATCGGTGTAGGCGGGGAGCACTCGGAGAGAGATCGGCTGACCGGGGCGTGTTTCATCTGGACTGATATTGGGCTCCCAGCAAGGCCTGGAGTGGATATCTGATGCCCTTGGAGATATCCTCACTCACTCCAGGCAATGGTCACAGCAAGGGACTCTTTCTGGCAAACGAGTTCCATCATACAACACTATACCGGAAAAAAAGTGGTGTGTCCAATGATCGTGGTCTCCATCTGAAAGCAAGCGTGTATAATAAGCAGCCACTCATAAAAGAAATAGGGGTTTGTTTTCATTAAACTCCTTCGGCATGCAACCCGAGAGGTTCTAGTTGATCTTGTATCCTCCTGGGGCAAGTTGTTCTCTCCTAGACCTTTGAGACAACAAGTCGAAGCCCGCATTGAATGTGTATGAACCGCCAAGCTCTCAGGGGTCGACGCCACCGATGCAATAAGATTCGAATTGGGTCCAATTAGCCCGTCCCGGGCCTGCCCATGACATATATCCCTATATACAATAGAGCCGTAGCCGGGCTGCATGTTGTCTCTAAGAATGGAGTGTCCTGCGATGATACCCAGGTAGTTACCCCAGACAATGAGGCGCGAGTTGACCAGGCCTAGATGATCCTCGAGGTGGAAATGTTGGAGATACGAGAGCCCTGCAGCCTCATGATGAGAAAATGGCCGTGCCTAGTGCCAAGACCATCCTAGTAGATATGAAATCACAGACACTTGAGGCTATTTATGAACCATAGATCTAAAATTAAACCTGGGAAGCTAGGATCATCGATAGACCATCCTAGCGCCGTCTCTCCTTGACACTTGGCTAAGGCCAGGGCTCGATATGCTCACAACCCTTGCGGATGTTTACTCGAACAGACAAGGAGCTCTTATCTCTTGTCTCTCATCTCTCGTCACTCACTTCTCAACCTTCATCTTACTCCTAAGTCCCATATTTAGGGCCTTGTTCATGTTTTGCCCCGCTTGTTCTCTCACACCAGTCGAATCGTATTTCACGGAGAGATGTCTAACCCAGAGACACAATCACTTTTATAACCCGGGTGGCGCTACTTTCGGGCCATGAGCTTTCCCCAGGCCAGACCCTTTTCCCTCTACCATGATTATAACGGAGAGGTTCGTGTCATAACTGGCGTCTCTGTTTGGGAGCCGTCCAGCCTGATATAGCATAGCATAGAACGAGCGGCCTTGAACATTGATTCTCTTCCGCTTAAGATGCCACATACGGGCAGCCGAAAGACCGAACCAGCCGAGTTTTGTTGGCTCAGTCCTGGAGAAAAACACCCTGGCTCCTGGATCAAGCCATGTTAGCGTCCAGTTCCCTGAGCAGACTCTGCAGCATGTACAGTATCTTACACGCCCCAATTCAAGGTCCCTGACTTTAGATCCTCTCTTCCGCCCAATCTTGTCCCCTTCCCTCTTCCTCAGATTCTCGCCATTCGTCGGGGGTTGTATGAAAAACAGTAGCGATGGTGGTAAAAGCTGCCCAGATCTCCCCGCACAATGCTAGATGCAGAAGCTGGGACCCCAAGAAGTTGATGGTAAAGGTCAGGTTCAGTTGACCCAATAAATTGATTCCACAGATGTCATGGGTAGGGAGACCGATTCGCCGGCGTAAAGTGCGTGCTATTAAACGGAGGGCTGTCGCCTCCCATGGCGCAGTCGCCAATCTCAATACGGCGTCGGCAAAGATATGCGAGGCAATCAGGGGAGGGAGTTGCGTTAGCATTGTGTCGCAGTAGGTGGTTGCGGGAACAAGCGCTCCCCTTGCATCGATACTTGGTCTCAGTTCGGCACTCCAGAGTCCTGGAGGGGCTTCGCTTGACTCGGCAGTAGCCTCAACGTCAAAGCTGATCAAAGTCGCACTGACACCTTCGTTGTCTTCTTCATCACTTGCGTAATCGTCTCCTCGCGCGGAGAAGGTGCTCGGTCGACGAACAGCTTCCACTGGGCCGGTATCGCTGGGCACTTGTCCGTCGATAGGCCTTATAGGTGAAACGTCATCAATCGCGCTACGACTGCGTCGGTGTTCTGGTCTTTCACGGATCCTATCCGCTGGGATCCAACTGGCGACTGTGCCAGGAGGGAAGCCTGTGTTGGGTAGCTTCCTGAATATTCGGGCCCATATCCTTGGTCTCCAGTCTCGAATGATTCTCTGAGTCATTACCCAAACAAGGAAAGGTGTCGCAGATACACAAAGACCTCCTGCCCATTGCATGACAGACTGAAAAGAGAAATCATTGGGTGGTGGGGGGCACGGGATGGGCGAAGCGTGGGTGAAGGGCACGAAGAACGAAAGACTTGGAAGCCAGTTGCTACTGGAGGCTAAGCCAAGTCTTTGTAGAGCAACGTAAAGCTCCAGATGTACTCGCATGTACGACCACACTTCATGGACACTAGTGAGCTGTAAGCCGGCGGTAACACTGGTGAACTTGGGCTTTGGACTGACAAGCGACGTGCGAATAGTCTGTCAGGCCGGTCTCGCCATAACAAAGCTACTTGCCGGTCGACATAATTACTGAGAAGAGTAACAGTCGCACCAGGCAAGATATCCCTGGAAATTGAGAAGTTGCCTCGTGATTGAGCGTACAAGTCCCAGAATGGGATATGCGAGTAGCGTTTGTAGATCTACGCTGATTAGCATACTTGACAAGAGAGGTTTCATGAAATGGAATACCAGTATACGCTGCCTAAGACCATCAAGGCCAAAGGCACCAGCAGCATCTACGCAACGAAGGGCTGAGAAGGCGAGTGTTACGCCGATGTCGTCCTCGTACATTGCATGCCTCCTTTCGGATTCGGCCTCTGGGTTTGAAGTCGGGTTTTCCTGCTCGGCAACCCCGATAACTAGCATGACCTCATTATGAGAGCGTATAATGTCTCTGTTGATCCTCTTCGTCTCAGGATTGATAGGACGGCCTCGCTGATCATACTGTTGGGCTGAGTCGTCTCCAGGCTGTTGGTCATTATGATCATCATCCCATTCCGCAACATCATCGTAAGGAGACCGCCCCTGCAGATGTCAGTAGTGCATCAAAAAAACAAAACTGAAGACAAAGAAGAATAGCTCCTTACAAGTGCCTGGGCGGTCAAAGGGCCCTGCATTCCCATGATGAGGACGTGTAACAATTCATCTACAGCGCGAGGGCCTTTATGTGAGTAAGTTCAGTTGCTGCATGAATATCATGTAAATGACTCGAAAGTAGTATTTCTTAGAAATCTTTTGATGCGTTCGTTATCGGGTAGAACAGAAATTCCTACTGACGCAGTAATAAGGGAGGAATTAGATGAATGAGATGGAAGTCGTTCTGGGGTGTCATGATAGCAAAGCGAAGGAGTGGGTCTGTGGCAGGTGCTGTGGCTGATCTTGATGAGATAATACGCGCTCCCGCCAATCAAAAGCGCTGTTGCCACAAACGCCAAAAAAAAATCTAGGAAACCTCAAAGCGCGGGCCCATGAGATATTCTCTACATGAATATTCATCAACTCATATCACAACAACAAAATGGCAAATAAACAGCCATTGAAGACGACCTTTGACGTTGATCAAGTTATTCGTCCCATTTTCACAGGAGGATCAGTAGCTCTCGACAATGACGCTCGAATTCTAGCGACAGTTCTTGGTGAAGATGCAGTCTTAACAGACCCTACCAATGGCAAGCATCTGGCTCAAATTGAGGGTGTAAGAATCATCTCGAGGTGTTATCAGTACCACAGCTAACAGTTTACAGGATGGAGAGCTCATTTCTACATTGACATGTGAGCTTACACCGATCATTCGGAATTGCGATTAAACTAACATTCGCAGTAACACCCTCCGGGTCGCATCTCATCATCTGCTCCCGCTCTCTGTCTATGAGAATCTATGCTTTGAAGCGATCTCAAGAAGATGGAGCTATTGAGGCTTCTCTAACAAGAACAGTCAAGGCTCACTCTACTCCGGTTGTTGTTCTTGCCGTTGATCGAACAAGCACGCTGCTGGCCACTGGAGGAACTGATGGAGCCGTCAAGGTCTGGGATATCGTCGGTGGCTATGTCACACATACTTTCCGTGGATCTTCTGTTCTCGTGTCATCGCTCAGGTTCTTCGAGGCTGCCGCTCGCTCAAACGAGACCTCTCAATCACGGAAGGGCAAGAAATCCAAGCGCCAAGAAGAGTCTGATGAGGACGACGAAAACTCGAGCACTATCAACTTCAGACTTGCATGCGGTCAACAGGATGGAAAGGTCCGCGTCTGGGATTTGCACAAGCGCAGTTGTGTGGCCAATCTTGATTCGCACGTCTCTGATGTTCAGGGGCTGGACTATTCTCCTGAACAACACGCTCTAGTCACCGCGGGTAGAGACAAGACCATAACTTGGTGGGACGCTAAATCTTGGAAGATTCGCAAGGTTGTGCCATGTTTGGAACTAGTGGAGGCGGCCGGTTTCATTGATGATGGAAGGCTGACCTACTCAGCTGGCGCCAACGGTTCTCTTCGCGTCTGGGACACAGATACGGGCAAAGAACTCACCCCTCAACAGCCCGCAAAGAGCGAAGAAGAAGGCATTGTGTCAAGCATTTATCGACCTGGACTGCCTTTTATCCTTCTCGTTCAAGTAGACCATACCCTCGCACTCTACAAACCGCCACAGAAGGCAGACGTCGCCTCGCTATCAGCACCAGAGCCTTTCCGCAGAATATCTGGGACACACGACGACATTATCGACCTGGGATACCTACTTCCAGATCGTTCAATGGTCGCTTTGGCTACGAACTCTGAGGATGTCAGGCTTGTGTCTGTTGCCGAAGCAAAGGGCGAGGGCGACGAGGCAAACTGGGGTTCGGATTCTAGCCCCTACTTCGGCCAAGATGTTGCTCTCCTCAAGGGACATGATGAGATTGTTATCTCGCTAGATATTGACTGGTCAGGCCACTGGATTGCAACAGGAGCAAAGGACAACACTGCTAGACTTTGGCGCATTGATCCTGCAAATAACTCTTACATCTGCTGGGCTGTCTTCTCTGGTCATGCCGAGTCCCTGGGTGCTGTTGCACTACCCAAGGGCGTCCCTTCTGAATCCTCACCCGCCCGATCTGATCCTCTCAACCACCCTCCTGCATTCCTCATCACAGGTTCCCAAGACCAAACTGTAAAGAAATGGGAAATTCCTCGCACATCTCAGCAGAAAGGCCACAAGGGCGGCTCCCGCGCTGTCTTTACTCGAAAAGCTCACGACAAGGATATCAACGCCATAAACGTCCATCACTCCAGCCAGCTCTTTGCATCTGCGTCGCAGGATAAGACAGTCAAGATCTGGTCTGCGGAGGAGGGTGAAGTCCAGGGCATCCTTCGTGGCCATAAGCGAGGTGTCTGGTCGGTTCAGTTCTCCCCTGCACAAATGCCAGCTATTCAGGGCGAAGATGGCCCTGTCACCGGAAAGGGCGTCGTACTAACTGGCAGCGGTGACAAGACTATTAAACTCTGGAACCTTGCCAACTATACTTGCATCAGGACTTTTGAGGGCCATTCCAACAGTGTCTTGAAGGTTGCATGGTTGAATATGCCTACCAGCCAGGAGCAGTCCAAGAAGCGAGTACAGTTCACCAGCGCTGGTGGTGACGGCCTCGTGAAGGTTTGGGACGCCAATTTGGGAGAAGCCGAATGCACGCTTGACAACCACGAAGATCGAGTCTGGGCTGTAGCTGTTCACCCTGAGAACAACACCATCGTGTCTGGTAGCGGCGACTCGACTGTCACGTTCTGGAAGGATACGTCATCTGAGACTCAGGCTGCAGCGTCACAGGCTGCGCTCAAGATAATTGAGCAGGAACAGGAGCTCGAGAACCATATCCACGCTGGTTCTTTCCGGGAAGCCATCACGCTTGCCTTACAGCTCAACCATCCAGGAAGGCTCCTCAGTCTGTTTACTTCAGTCATGACGACAAACAACCCTGACAAGGGCAGTCTGAGCGGCTTGAAGGCTGTGGATGAGGTGCTAGGCAGCCTGTCTGATGAGCAGATCTTCCTTCTTCTTCTCAGGCTACGGGACTGGAACACGAATGCGCGCACAGCACCTGTAGCGCAGAGAATCTTGTGGACCTTGATTCGAAGTTATCCGGCGTCCAAGTTTTCAAATTTGTCAGTCAAGGGGGCCAAGGGGCAAAAGAGCTTAAAGGACGTGTTGCACGCCATTCGTGTGTACACTGAGAGGCACTACAAGCGGACCGAGGAGTTGGTTGATGAGAGTTATTTGGTGGAATATACCCTGCAGGAGATGGACGACCTCGCGCCCGTGCTGGAAGACTACGATGTGCTGATAAAGGAGGCGAGCGAGGATGATGTTGTCATGTCTGGTTAGACGAAGGACTCTGTTTAAGCCCTTGTAGTTTTTGACATGGTGTCATTTGGCTGATTAGTTACAGTCGCGTTCACATAATCTTTGGAGTATTAAGGTCATAGATAAAATACTTGGTTTTGCTTTATCAAGAAATTGTTATGAGATATTGAGGTTGAACTGTACCTACCTAACTTGGTGGGTCATGTACTTGTATTTGTACTTGTACCTGAGCTCCAAGGCTCCACTCGTAACTGAACTCATTCCTGTGTCTTCAATCTTTCATCCACGACGTCAAATCTCAACCAAACTTCTACAAGCGCAAAAACAGTCACTGGCATAAGAGAGTACTAAAAGATTCAAATTATACGGGATTACAAAGCTTCAATATTACAATTTGCGATCGGCAATGGCCAAGCGCCAGGCTTCAGAGGCCCTCGATGACCTCGTCGATGTTGCCTCACCAGCATCCAAGAGATCTCGAATGGGCGACATCGACTCTCCTCTAGAAAACGGAGCTTCAGATGAGCTTCTCGAGACAAACCCCCAGGGAAATGCCCACGACGATGAAGATGACGATTTCGACGATCAAGAACCCGCCGCCGCAGCGCCCATACGACAATCAGCGCCTACCGACGGCTACGATGACCTCTACCTCGACACCATCGACCGTAACGTGCTCGATTTCGACTTTGAGAAGCTTTGCTCCGTTTCTCTCTCAAATATCAACGTCTACGCATGTCTAGTCTGTGGAAAGTACTTTCAGGGACGAGGTCCCAAGTCTCACGCCTACTTCCACTCGCTCGACGAGGACCACCACGTCTACATCAACCTTGAGTCCCAGCGCGTCTACGTCCTCCCCGAGGGTTATGAGGTCAAGAGCCGCGCGCTCGATGATATCAAGTATGTGTCGGATCCGCGCTACACCAAGAAGGAGGTTATTGAGATGGACCGCACGCGACGCACGAGCTACACTCTTGATGGAAAGGAGTATACGCCTGGATTTGTGGGAATGAACAATATCAAAGAGAACGACTACCTCAACGTCGTGGTACAGGCTCTTGCGCACGTAGCGCCATTGCGAAACTATCTCCTTCTCGAGGACTTTTCGAACAAGACGGAGCTCGTCAAGCGATGTAGTATCCTTATTCGCAAGATCTGGAATCCGAGAGCGTTCAAGGCCCACGTCTCTCCCCACGAGCTTCTTCAAGAAATCTCCCTGCGCTCGAATAAGCGCTTTACTCTCACAGCGCAATCCGACCCCGTTGACTTTCTGTCTTGGTTTCTCAACAACCTCCATCTCGGTCTCGGCGGTAGCAAGACCAAGCCCGGCAGCTCCATGATCCAGCACACGTTCCAGGGCAAGATGAAGATTGAATCGCAGGCCATCACCGCTCGCGCCGACGCCACCGACCGACTGCGCTTTGAGGACGCCGACGTCAAGGTCGATATTGTGCGCTTCCTCCTCCTGACGCTCGACCTCCCCTCAGCGCCCCTCTTCCAGGACGAGCTCGAGAAGAACATCATCCCCCAAGTCCCGCTAACAACCATCCTCACAAAATACGACGGTCAGCGCGCGCAAGAACACCACGCGCAGCGCAAGCGCTACAGGCTCATGCACCCTCTGCCCCCTTTCCTCGCATTCCACGTCAAGCGCTTCTCGCAGAACAAGTTCGTCTCGGAGCGCAATCCCACAATCGTCACCTTTGACGCGCGCAACCTCGACATGTCGCCCTACGTTGAGCCCAACCCCAAGGAGTGGCCTCCAGGCGAGCCCATCTGGTATGACCTCGTCGCCAACGTCATCCACGAGGCGGTGCGCGTGCGCGAGGATGTTGTTGATAGCGGTGAGGAGCGCAAGACGTGGAAGGTTCAGCTGAAGAACAAGGCGACGGGTGAATGGGTTGTGTGTCAGGATCTGTACGTTGACAAGGTGCAGAGCGAACTGCTGTATCTTGGTGAGACATATCTCCAGATTTGGGAGAGGAGAAGAGAGCCCAAGGGCAAGGGAAAGGCAGCCTCATGACCATGGATGTCTGTTATAATGCTTTTACACATAATCACAATGCAATATCACGGCTTCATGATCCAAGCACGTACGTGGTTCTTGGGCGAGAAATCTCAGCCCTCAAGGCTCGCTCTGTGAATTGTAGCTCTCGCTGAAATCCGCTATTGGGCGAGCCACGCCTGGCCGCACGCAGCTAGTAATACATGATGCATAAACAAGATCATCGTCTTGACCTCGCCAGTCGTATCCAGCCATTGTCCTCATATCCAGTCATCCCAACCGCCGCCTATCCGAACCCTCATAAAACACGTAATCAACAACCCCATCCAGGAGAATTCGCCAACTCCGCCAGCTCAAGGGTGATCGTGGTGACAAAGGGACAGAACGGGTAAAAAAGAAAAGCAAGTCAATCAACATCGACAGGCAGCGACCTAGGACCTATCGAGAATACAATACAGAGCCCGCGCTAGGTGTTGGGGTGGTGAGGGAGGAGGCCTAGATCTCCTAGGACTGAGACTGTTCAGATGTCTGCTTGGACGCTCCGCCGGCATGGCGCTTATCGTGGTGATGGTGCTGACCAGCCTTTTCGCGACGCTGCTCTTCGATAGCTGTCCGTTGCTGGATACTGGAATCATGGCTCTTGAATTCAACACGTGTGTTGGGTGGGAAGTTGAGGACATGCTTCATGGTGTCGCTGTTGGAAAGTTAGTTTCAGTCACAACAATCTGGACACACCAAAGAAACCTACCGGATCTTGATGACTCGGCCGCCATCTGTGCGAGTCCAGATGCTGAGAATGTCTTCTCCGTTGCGCACACTAAGCACAGCGCCACAAACATCATCCCCAGCCTCGGCAAACTGGTCACCAATGAGGTTGAGAATGAGATCCTCCCAGTACCTGTCGGCCACGCCCTTCTTCATCCGCACCACCCACTTGCCACCATTCTTGTTCACATCATCCTCCCATATTGGGCGGATGCCCTTCTTGAAAAGATGAAAGTCGGATACAACGGGAAGCGCGGAGGGGCGCTTGAGGTACGAGTAGATCTCCCAGAATTCCTCTGCCGTCCGCACAGTCGCAATCTCGTGTAGTGTCTTCTCGTACTCGATGAAGCCGTGAGCCTTAGAGATCGGAGGTCGGTACCAGAAGGTCCACGCATCTATCAGCGGGTGTGAGAGAGGTGCTGTGGGTGCCCCGGACTGATTGTTCTCGGAAATCGCGGCCATGCCGGGTCCCTTGCCTACAGCCTTGGAAGAGTCCTTGGACGAACCAGACTTGGCGACAGCTGTGGCCATGGCCGTGTCGAAGGGATTGGCCGAAGACTTTGGGGTTTTGACGGATCCAAACGAGGCAAAGGCTCCAGAGCCTAGACCAAAGGCACTGGAGGCGCCGCTGGTAGGTGATACTAAGCCTCCAGGTGTGGTGTTGAAAGGGTTCGGTTTGCTCGACGACGGGGTTTCGCCGCCCTGGCGCTTAGAGAAGGAAGCATTGCGACTGAAAGAATCACCACTGGGCCCTTGACCGGGGGTTGAAAGAGAAAGCTTGCCGGTGCTGACATTGTATTGGTAACAGTTTCTTTGTAAGTTGAGGATGAGTGTGACTTACTTTGTGCGGCGGGTCCAGAGGTTACCAGTGCCAGTATCCATAAAGGCTGAATGGGACAGGTTTGCCTGCAAATTAAGGTAGGGCGGGGAAGGCCTGTTTAAGACGCCTCAGGATGAAGGGAGAGGGAGAGTCGGAGAAGGCGTGTACGACGTGTATGTTTTGGTAGTAGGACTCGGTAGACGTGGGTATCGGTTTGTTGGAAAAAGCGGTCCAAGTTGGTGATGTAGGCCGTTGGAGGTTACACGGTTCTCGAGGTCGAGTGAGGGGGCGATGATCAATAGGTCTTAAAAGTCAATGCGTGGTTCGATCTGTAGATATTATGGAGCGGTATTGTTGTTAAGTTAAGGGTATCGAAGCGGTTTTGGATATGTCGAATTTGTGGAGAGTGTAAAAAGAGATTTTGGAGGAGTTTGGAGCTTTGGAGGATGAAGTTGTTTGATGTTTTGGGGAATTTTGGTTTGGAGAGTTGCGAGAGGGAAGATGGAGAGGCTTCTATGGGAAGAAATTCTTAGCAGCCCACCTACTAAAAAAAATCCAGTCGAGTCGCGCTGCGCGAGGACGGCATAGGTAACTTGATTGTACCTTTGTGTGCGTGATACGTGGGATCTTACTTCCAGGATACTTTTTATCAGACCCTGCCCAAGAATAGCCCTGGGGACTAGCACCCAGCTCCCTGGAAAACCCTCAAAAACGCGACCTGACGGGGCCTGACTCTCCACTGTCTCAACCCCAGCCCCAACCCCCAGCCCAGGTCAGCCAAGGGACCCATGAAGGACGAGAGTTGCTCAGACGGTATGCGTCAGAATAACCTAAGGCAAATAACAGTGACACAATTGGAGCGCTGAGTGGTCGGCCCCTTGTATGTATATCTCGGGGAGGCATGAGGTTGTTGAGCCGCTCAAACGTAGGAGCCCGCTTGCTTCTTCAGGCTTTGTTCTTCAGTATCAAGACCACCAACAGTGCCAATACTGATTGAGAGTTTGAGCTTTTACTGTTTTGTAACAAGGTATTGAATTATTGAATCAATGTCTCATTTTAAGCCCCTACGAAGAAACGCATGATCATGACCATGATCATGATATGCAGCCAACCTCCTTCTCATTGCCTTTTAGCTAAGCAGCCCCCAATTTCAGTTCTTTCTCATCATAGTAGTAGCAGAACAAAGATCATAGGAAATTATTGACTTTCTACTCCGGGGGCATGACGATGTTAGATAAAAGCTTCTAATCATGTCTTACTATCATTGGGTAACATGTTTATGCCTAGAACTATCATTCTGTTACAAAGACCAACAAATTAGATAACATCAACATACAATGTCAGCATTAAGAAGCCCTTTATTACATGGTATTACCCCAATTGGTCTGATTTGCTGCATCTACGCAGGAACATGTACCATATGAGGTGCTGAGATTTGCGCCACAAATCGATAAGTGAATCAGTGGCTGTACTCTATCCAGCCACCTGCCCACTCGGCCCCGCTTCCACCGCGAAGCCGATCCTCTCTTATCGTATCTTATCGCTCCAGAAAAAAATAATCTTGGGCGAGCTTCAACACCCTCCAAAACTGCAGAGCAGACGAACGAGCGATACCCTTCCACGCGCTACTCGTTAACCACCGTCGCAATGGGTGTCACACGAACAAAGACAGTCAAGAACAAGCACGCGGGTGCTCCCGGCGGCGCAAAATCCTCCAAGCGATCCGCCACCGACGGCATCACCAAGACCAAGTCCAAGAAGCCAAAGGGCACCCCGCCGTCCAAGCAGGTCAAGGACAAGGGTCGCGAGGCCCTCCTCAAGAAGTTCAAGAATCCCAAGAAGCGCACCTACACGGATGATGAGCTAGGAATCCCCACGCTCAACACAATCACCCCGGTTGGCGTTGTCAAGCCCAAGGGCAAGAAGAAGGGCAAGGTTTTCGCCGACGACCAGGTACGATACAATGATTTTAACTAGCGCAATTGCAATTCTAATATGTGTGCGCTTTTAGGAGAGCATGAGCACCATCATGGCCCTCGTCCAGGCGGAGAAGGACGGCCAGATCGAATCCAAGATGATCAAGCAGCGCCAGATGGAAGAGATCCGCGAAGCGCGCAAGGTCGAGGCCGAGAAGAAGGAGCAGGAGAAGAAGTCCAAACTCGAGGACACCAAGGACTCTCTCAGGAAGAGGAGAAAGCGCAAGAGCGCCGGCGACGCGGAGGACAGCATCAAGGAATTCACCTCTTCGGGTACCAAGGCGGCAAAGGGCAAGGGCAAGAAGCGGGTGTCGTTTGCCTAAGACCAAAGTGATTGGGAAGAACAGTTGAAATTACTTGGGAGTTGCTGCATTGTTTGGCGCATGGAGTTTGGTGGATGGGCTGAGGCTATGCCTCCTCTAGTGATCTAGAGATTCGGCGGTACAAAAGTAATGAATATTTAGGTAACTCTGGCTCAAAAGTGGCCAGCGTTCAATTCAAAACTCATTCATAGCGAAGCCATATTTGCCTGTCATCTTATTAACTGAATCTGGGATTTGCCCCGTTACGTGGAGTTGACGATTGTACAGATCTACCGGCATTCATTAAATAGCGGATAGAATACTCGAATAAAACCAACTAGTTATATATATATATATATATAAACAGAACATGTTTCGAACAACTAAAGTTTCCTGATTATTCCATAATCTTGCCTTAGACCGATCGCGCCTACTGTTATATTACATGCGATCTTTGATTCCTTACTTCAAAGCCACTGTAACAATTCTTCTCTGTAGCTTCATAAGAGCTTTATTGAATTTATCTTGTAACAATCATGTATTCTCAGTGGCTTACAACTGGCATTACCAGCAGCTGATAGCACTTCTTTAGCAGTTCACATAAGTCGAGCAGTGTTACATTATCGTTGCTGCAATGCTTCTCGAGTCAAACGCCAACGCTACATATTGTTCTTCCTTATTGTTAGCTGTTCTATTGTTCACTCCTCGGCGTACGGTGCTCTGATTCACTACCTCTTCAGATAGAGGTATACAAACTCTCTCTTCTCCTCTTCCTCCCTTCTTTCAACTCTTCCCTCTTCACATCTCATATCTCCCACACTCTCTCTATTTCTCACTCTCTTATATCAACAAGGTACTACTCCTTCTCAACCTGTCAAGACCTCCAATGACTGACTCTTGTGATATACAGTTACGTTTCGCCCGAAAGCACCCCCCTTATTCGCCACTATACTCCACGAGACCCCCAGTCTGCGCACAGCTGCAATGGACCCAGTCAGATCAAGCCGGGGCTCCCAACTTAAGCTCGAGGCATGGGAAAAGGAAGCCAAAGTCAAGGAGCTGGAGTCGGAGGAATTATGTGTAGCGCAAGGGCAGTACATCTGGGTACTCGAGAAACGGTTGGGCAAGAACCAGAGCCAAGATGCAGAGACCGCCCATGCCAAAAAGGACTTGGAAGCCATTCGAAAGAAGATTGATACAGAGAACACTCAACTGGCCCAGATTCTACAACACACCAAAGATAGTGTTAACGCCTTGTACAATAAAGAGTGCCTGCAAATGGCCCGAGAGGAGGTCGCTGCCATGGGTAAATTTGCTGCACAGACAGTGAAAGACCGGCAAATCATGAGGGACCTCATCCAGGAGAACTATGGGCTGAAGAAAGCCAGAGATGAGGGCCAAGACGAACTCGCTCATGCGCAATTGGAAATCTGTCGAGTGAACAAGAAAGTCAATATTTTGAAGGACAAGTACGAACAAGTCTTCCCCGAGGAATCGGTCTCAGCTACCTTTGAAAAGGCAGACACAACCATCTTAAAGCGAGAAAGTCACTTTTCGGACAGCCACATGGCCTATGCCAGCAGCAGAGTGGCTTTTGCCAACGTGAGCAAACCTGATGTCGCCCGGCCGAGTCCGAAGCGGAAGATGCAATATGAGCTCTATAACCCCCAAAACCAAGAAGATGGAACCAGCCTCAGATACCAAATTGGTCTTTAGGGGCCTTTCGGCCGAAAAATCCACGCAGTATCTGGGCAATTTGAACTGTGAAGTTCTTCGAGTTGCAGCACGAGCAGGCATCATCAACCCCATGGATTTTGATATAAGGCCCCAAGCCATGTTAATCTCAGCGAAATTAAGCTACGAAAGGTCGACCTCATCTACAAGTTCAAAACATATTCTAAGCTTATTGCTTCCTAAGCAAAGGAGAAGGGCATCGAAATGTCGGCCAAGGTTCGCAGGGTGATGGGCAGGCATGGCTTTTGGGCACAGGGGCATGATTTCCTCATGACTCTTCGAGATGGGCTTGAAGGGGGCCAAAACCTGAGCCCAGTCAACCTAGTCGGAGCCTTGACAGAGGTGTTCCGCAAAACAGAGGGTCATGTTGGGGCCATAGAAGGGGCCATTACCTCTCTTCAGAATACCAACGACAATGATTGGAAGGGCCATTGCAGGAGCATTCTCCTACCGCACCTGAAAAGCCTTTACCACCACTATGAAACAGAAACGTTTGCTCGTGCGGTGAAGGTCAAGGTGGGCAAACTATTGCATGATCATTCTTGCCCTGAGGGAGTCTAATTCATGCGTTCAATCTTGCAGGCCTACCGTGAATTGGAAGAGCTGCGCCAGGAAATCAAGGAGAAGTCGAAGATTCCAGACAGGTACCTAGATCTCGAAGATATGGACAACCCAGACAGCCTATACGAAGGGTACCCGATGTCTACTGAACTCAAGCGCACGCTTGGCATGGCGCCTGGCGAGGAGAATGGCAATGAGGTGTGATACCGTGCTCATTTTCAGCCCATTGAGAATTGGGTTATCAAGCACCTCTTTATTGGCTACCTTGGGCTGGAGGATGAAACCAGAATGGGGATTGAAATAGGCAGAATTTTCTTGTGGTATAGAATTAGAAGAATACGATCTCAGTCAAAGAAAAGGAGCAGTTAAAGGCGACTGGTATATTGGAATTTGCATAATGGCACCTCACTATTGACATAGCTATTGGGAAACTTAACAACTTCAAGTCTGCTTGTTAGAATTGTGACATGATAACGACAAATCTTGTGTCCTGCATGAGTCTTGTTTGCAGATGGTGATCATGGGTTTGTTTCGTAATTTTCAACCATGTTGTTTAACTCATTGGTGTGTATAGTGATAGTCATGAAGGGCCCAACCTGGCCAAGATTTCCCACAACTGTTTAGCTCTATATGAATCTACAAGTTATGCAAAAGTCTATATCTAATGTACAGTCTATCCGTAAATCTCAATATCTCAGCTAGAATGTCAACCAGCAAGGGCTCTATTACGGTGTTGCCCCTGAGTACCCAAGCTGCTCTCTTTAGTCTTCAATGATCATCATCTTGCGCCTCATTGGGTTGTAACCATGTCCGTTGGTCAAATCAGCACTGTTGGAACCAGGCTGAGGTTTTAGGCTGTCGAGATCGGTCTTGAAAGCCAGGTGGTTTAAGAAGTTGGCAACCTGGTATCTGATGTTAGTCTCAACCTGATTCGGAATCTTTAGCATGGGGATACTTGCAGGCTTGGGAAACCAGCGACTTCCTCCTGATTCAAACCAGCACAAATGTCCTCCCAAAGATGTAGTCAATAGAATGGTGTTGGGATTCTGTTTGAACTCTTCATAAGGAATAGCCTCTTTAACGGCAATCTGTTGGTTGAAGGTTAGAAACAGTATGGAAACAGACAAAGGGTGGTTCGTACCGGATCATCGGTTGAGCTAATAGCCAAAAAAGGAATTTTGATAGATAGGATAGAGTCAACGGATGACGCATCCCGGTAGTAGGCATACTCGGTGGGATATCCCCAGCTAGGACATCTGGTCGATGTTAGTATTGCACTCAAACGGAGAGCCGACAACATACTGAATCAGACGGTCAAACTCGTGAAGATAGGTGATTTTCATGACAGCATCAACATCAATCTTGCTCCATTTCTCGAGCTCCTCCCTATGCTGAGCAGCAAGCTCCTTCAAAGCACCTATATGAAAGTTAGCAAGTCGTTGGAAAGATCAAAGCCAGTCTAGACTACTCACTGCCCATTACTCGCAAATAAACCTCCTTGCCCATGTAGCGGTTCTGGAGGATCTTGCTAGAGACTTCGAGATTGAAGGGGTTGGAGCACACAACAGCACCCTTGAGGACACAGTTCTCGCCCTCCTCACCACAGTAATTAGTGAGCATATTTGCACCTAGGGAAAAGCCCAGGCCGAATAGAGGTCGGTTGGGGAATTTTTGTTGCAGCCATTTCACTGTCTTGAGTCTATGTTAGCAAAGTGCTTCGCTATGAGCCGGTACTTTGAGATCTTACTTGACGGATATCCCAAGTCGCACGAGCATTGTACAACACTCCAGATGTGATTTTACTCCTCGCACAGCCTCTGCTGTTGACTACACAGGCTTCCCAGCCGCCCTCGCCGATCATGGGGGCGATAGTGTGTCGCAGGTAGATCTCGTGAGAACCGCCCGAAAGTCCATGCAGCACCACAAGCATGGGCTTGTTATCGTCTGAACCAAGATTCTCGAGCTCTTCGTCAGTGTAGTACGCCGTTCTTCGTGAGAGAGTAGGATCCTCAGCGCCCTCAAAAGGCTCAACAGCAAAGTCGACGGCAAAAGTTCCGCGGTAGATCTTGTGGTCGGCTTCAAAAATCTTGCGCTTGTAGTAGATTTTGGGACCAGCAGGCTTTGTGGCTGTCCACATTGTTTGCAGGTGGCCGTTGAAGAGTAGAGGGTTTAGTCGACATGGCGGTGTCGCCTTTTCGCAGATGGACAGGAGATCTGTTTCTTTGCCGTCTTTGTCTTGCACCGTTCGAGGTGAAGGCGCATGAGTGAAGTCGATGTTTGCATGTCCCAGCCACTCCATGATGAGAGTCTTTGACTGGGCCTGAGATGGGAGTAGCTGATAAGTGTTGGAGAGAGATGAGCTGAGGTCAAGATCAAGATTCAGTCTATGGCCTGCGAAAAAATACTAAATAAAAGTAGAGGTTGCCGCGTAACAAAGGCGATGAATTGGTATTAATACTTTTGAGTACAGTACCCTATTTTAGCCAACAAAATCGCCCCTCCGAGCCGAGACTAAAGGTACACGTACAGTAGGTAGCAAAAGACGGAACTTTTTTAACTTGATGCTACTGTAGCACGTGGATTTCATCACCGCCATCTGGACTAGACTATGCTACTCGGTCCATAGCTTATCATGACACGGCAGAACTAGCTCTTTCGTACTCGTCTTTGTTTCTGTTGTACAAGTTTCATTTTTACTTGGCTTTTCACTGAGAAAAAGTCTCAGTTCGGTCTCTATTCCTTCTTCTGGTCTAGCAGTTCTCTTCTCACCGATCGAGTCAGATCTTTTGTTCCCTGGTAGACGGTCCGCCCGGGTCCTTATCATGTCCGACGGCATCTTTGCCTTTTTAAACTCGGCCTTGGCGCCCGGTAAGTGGGGCCTGTTTACGATGAGCCGAGGCACGCATAATCATCATAACTTCTAGAATAATTCTACAAATAAGAAAAAGAGACAATATTTATCGACCAAAATGATACCATTATCAATTCAATTAAGCTTAGCCGAATAGCGCTGTGGCAGCATAGTGGGATATCTCAGTTCTTAGACATATAAACCTCTTAACGCCTCGCTTAGGTGCTACGCGATTAGTCTACTCAGGACTTGCAAGGTTATTTATCTTCCTTCAGTACTCCGTATAAGGATGCCATTGAACTATCTAGGTACTCTGAAGAACTTACACAGATATGTTCTCAACAGAGCGGATTGTTCTGTTCTGGCTTATAACAACAAACATTTCAGTGGGCAGTCCCTTCTATAATACCTGGAGTCAATAGACATCCGAGGGCCTCAGTTTGATTTTCAAATAATATCCTCTGGAGAGCCCTCTTGCTTCACTGCACCACCAAAGGCCTAGGGTTAAACAAGACTTGGCCGCTTTGTCCTATTTCTTACATTGGAATCTATGATGTTGAGTAAGGAACAGAATAAAGATTATAATATACAGTACAGTCCAAGATATTTTAATGATTATCTATATCATTACCAGCGGGTATGATATTCTTCTATTATGTACGTACGGATGAAGTAGGTAAGCCAGGGTCGAATATTTATGTAAGTACATCCACGTGACCTGGTCGCTCTGCTCTTGGCTAGCTTCTCAGGACTCGCACAGGATCCCGTCTTTCCACAAGTCATCAACCAGAAAATGACTCTAACCTGCCGCCTTGACGCGGCAAAAATGAACAGTCACCAGGAAAAAGACGGACCCTGATACGATATCGAAAGCTTGCAATGTTTCTTTCTTTGATCGAGCTGCTCCCCGACATGAGATGATCCGCTCACCGGGCGGGCAACCGTATGGTCCTCCCAACGATCCGAATCGCCATAAGCACACAAGTCAACTTCCAGTCGTCAGCGTTCGGTTCGCCCTGTTCTGATACATAACAACCGTCTGACCGCGTGCAAATGAATCAAATTCGACATGGATAATGCCGTTCAGGTCAGGCGTTGGACGGTGGTGGAAATCGCGCTGGATCAAAATAAGCTGTCTACTGGGAATGCAGGCTACAGCCGCTCAAAGTCTACATTCACCACATGAGGCTTTTGGATGAACAAATATCTTTCCGCTCACAGAACCTACTACTGTTGGATTCCTGCGTTTCGTCCCATGCGGCCTAAGGCCCGCTTAACCGTCAGCTTTCTGTTACGATACTCTTTGTTGGCTTAGAGATCTCGCAGAGCTCTAGGTATCTTGCGATTCATACAAGCCAGGCGCCTCCAGCAGACTGGTTATGAAAAGATGAGTCGCGGGGAGAAATCCTCGGACGGATTGGGAAATTATCGGTAATACATGACCACTCGACATTGGCTATTTGAGGAACATTACCAGGTATTATCTACTGGGACACTTTGAAAGGGACCTGAATGCTCTCAGGCACGGGAATCGGCTTCTGCGTCAGCGTCATGGTGTACACTCCTGCCTCAATCTGTGGGATAGTCTTGCCGGACGAGTATTCACAGACGAGGAGGAAGAAGCCCCAGGTTGGGCCGTCGTAAATCATCCACATGGATCCGTATGTAGTACCTTTGCTCTCGAAGGAGCAGTGATGAGATGTTGCTGTTTCTCAGCTGGTCGAACCTTTTGGGGATTAACCCAAACGTTCCAGCCTCGGGCGCCAGCCAACCTCGAGACACTTGATATTTGCAAACGTCATTCGACTTGGGAGAAGCACAAGAACAAGTGCAATGGGAGGGAGCCTGCAGAAGAAGAATGCCTGCAAGTGCACGCACGAGGCTCTCACCAGGCTCACCCAGGAACTGGAGGTCTCTTGACGCCGCTCATTATTACTACCTACCCAGTGGTTCTACGGCTACCTTACTTGACCTTGCTTTTACCTAGGTACCTACCTATGGAGCCATTCACCCACCATGCACAACTGAAATCAGCAACATCAAACACTGAACACTTAGCACGGAAAACGCCCCGACTTTGACTACAATTTTCTTCTTTCTTTTCTTCTTATTTCACCGATTTCCACACATGACGGAAAATTCCCCAACCTGCGTCTCGTTCCCCGCAACTCCGGCTCAGGCTGTGTCCACTCTGCATGGTCACTGATATCAGCGGGTCATTTCCACCGGTTAAGGTACGGCGATTTAACGTGCGAGTAACCGCTGAAAACTCGACGCCCAGCTGCAAGCATGGAGCACCCATCCAAGCCTCCACGTCGACCTCGACATGCTGCCATGAGAGACGACCAGGAACGTGATGATAAAGGAGAACGGGCTCGAGCTGAGCGAGGAGTGAAGCCCTCACAAAGATCCAGATCTCCCCGTCAAGTTCGTGATTCTCGCCACGCTTCCGACGCCCGCCGCGATCGCCCATCCACAAGGCCAGAGCCTCGTTCTTCCCGCCGTCGCCGCCTTTCGCGTGATCGAAGTCGTGATCGCGCTGCTCGACCATCACCTGAGCCATCACGTAGAGGCCCAGAAGTTGACGATCTCATACCTCGTTACCGAGCAGAGAGGGAACGCCACCGCGAAGTCGAGGACAAGTCACGTCGTCGGACTCATAGTCCAAGTCCAAGTCGTGTCCAAACTCTCAGATCTTCACCATCAGCACCAAAGCGACACCGAAGTCGAAGTCCATCTACAACCGGTTCCAGTCGAAAGAGATCCAGAAGAGATAGGAGTCCTCATCCGAGGACAAGGGATTATAGTCCCGATTCCGCCCTTAGGAAGCACAACCGACACCCCTCACGCGACCGACGCAAACCATCGCCTCGCCGTCACGGACGTTCTTCAAAATCACCATCGCATTCGCGTGCTAGGTCTCCAGCGAATTCGGACACGGGCTTACGAGGTGTCGATCGTGAACCTCGTCCACGAGTAGACAGACCTCGTCAGCGTTCACGAAGCCGTTCACTCGCGTCGAATAAACGACCGTCTTCGGCTCGGCGAGTCCGCCCATCATCTCTTGAAGACCAACGGGCCTCAGATCTAGAGCATCAACCGTCTCGGAGACAACCTCCGCCCCATTCACCTCGTCCAAACCGAGACCTCCGGTCTCGAGAAGGGTCACCTGGCTGGCGTCATTCCTCAAGGTCTGATATCGACGACGACATGGCTTCTCGAGGTAACTCTAGAGGAAGTTACAACCCAATATATCCACAAAAGTCACAGTTTGGCAACGACCCCTACTCCCAATCACCTCAACACGCATCATATCACAACTCACCATCACAATCACCATATGGAGCATCCCGTGGGGGATGGAATGGTCAACAGTAAGTAATCTTCAATGCTGGAGATGACACCTTACTAACGTATTCCTAGACCCTACCCGCCACAGTATCCTCACGGAAGCAATTACGGCCCTCCCACTGGCCCATCTGGACATTATCACTCCAACCCAACACGGTCCCCTCCGTATGCTGCACCTACCGGTCCCATGCAGCCATATCCTCAGGGCGGAAACTACCGCGGAGGCTATCGAGGCGGTGGTTTTCGTGGAGGCTCATTCTCTAGTCGTGGAAGGGGTGGGTTCAAGAATTCGCAGTGGAATCAAGGTCCTCCTCCAAGAGGACATCACGATGATCTAGGGAACGGACGCTTCAATAGTCAGGAAGAGTTCAATAATGCAGAGCTCGATACGATGGATGTTGAAGATTCTTTTCCATCCAACGATCAGTTGGGCGAAGAGCCTAGTCGAGACGTTGAAGCTGATGTGGATGCATTGACAACTCCCAACAGACCTACTCCCTCAGGTCCTGGATCTCAATCGCAGTCGGGCTCATCTGCTAGTAAGTTCAGCTTTGCTTTTAAACCCTCATCAAAGCCAGCAGTCACAGCACCGAAGCCGGAGATATCACAAAAGCTGAATGCTGCTCCTCGACGGGAACCAACCAAAGACAATCGAGACCGGGATCGGGACAGAGACAGAGACAGGGACAGAGATAGGGACAGGGATCTAGACCGAGATCGGGATCGAGGCAGAGACCGAGAACCTCCTCGAAGTGCCCCTACAGAACCTGCGTCGTCTAGGTCACGGCATGATAACCGTCATCCTCCAGAAGGGCCAAGAGCCGCGCCAAGAATGCGCAAGGTTAAGAAGATAATGAAGCGACCCAAACCACGGCCGACTCTTACGGCCGATCTGGTGGATTCGGAATCTGTCTTTTTCAGGAAACCTGGAAATGAGTCCGTTGTTGGTTCCGGTACCTATGGCAAGGTTTTCAAGGGATTAAACGTCTATACCAAGGGAATGGTTGCCCTCAAAAGAATCCGAATGGAGGGCGAGCGTGATGGTTTCCCCGTCACGGCAGTTCGAGAGATCAAGCTTCTTCAGTCGCTCAGGCATATTAACATTGTCAATCTTCAGGAGGTTATGGTTGAGAAGAATGACTGCTTCATGGTATTTGAGTACCTGTCGCATGATCTTACAGGACTTTTGAACCACCCAACCTTTAAGCTGGAGGCGGCTCAGAAGAAAGATCTCGCCAAGCAAATGTTTGAGGGATTGGACTACCTTCATAAGAGGGGCGTCCTCCATCGAGATATCAAAGCAGCAAACATCCTGGTGAGCAATGAGGGCGTGCTCAAGATTGCTGATTTTGGTCTGGCTCGCTTCTACGCTAAGCGACACCAGTTGGACTACACCAACCGAGTTATCACCATCTGGTATCGATCGCCAGAGCTACTCCTTGGTGAGACCAAGTACACTGCTGCTGTTGATGTATGGAGTGCGGCGTGTGTCATGGTGGAAATCTTTGACCGAATTGCCATCTTCCCTGGCGATGGCACTGAGCTCAACCAGTTGGAGAAGATATACAACATTATGGGCACTCCCACGCTGAAAGATTGGCCTAATCTGGTTGACATGGCTTGGTTTGAGCTTTTGCGTCCTACTGTGAAGAGGAAGAACATCTTTGCAGACAAATACCGCGACAAGATGTCACCGGCTGCATTCGATTTACTCTCAGCCATGTTTCATTACGATCCTGATAAACGGCCCACTGCTGCCCAAGTGCTACAGCACGCCTACTTTACTGAGGAGGCACCACAACCCCGGCAAGCTACAGAGTACGTTATCCTTTTTGACATCCCTGATTTTACACCCCTTGCTGACCACTGTATAGACTTTCAACCCACAATGACTGGCATGAATTCGAGTCTAAAGCTCTGCGGAAGGAGAACGATAGACGAGAGAGAGAAGCCAGAAAAGTGGCCAAGGATAGTGCAGGCCGGGATAAAGAAAAGGACAAGAAACGTATCAACGACGAAAACGATCAGCGAGAGGCCAAGCGGTTACAGGTTGACAAGAATGGCGGAAACAAGCCACCACCAACGACAGCCTTACCAAAGACGACTACTCAAGCATAGTACTCGTTGAACACCTATCTTGACTAGCCGCGGTCACTATCTAGTCACACTCACGCTCACCTGCAAAACATAGACGGGGTTTTGCATCATTTACAGGCCTCTTGCCGATCATCAACACCGATACCCGGTTCATGGGATATTTCTTTTTGGTCCGACGCAGCCGAACCTCTGGCGTTTTGCTTTTATATATCAAGCTTCATTTTGGTCGAAGCTGGGTGGCTTTCTCTCCCCTACATTTGGAACCTCTGCCAGTCGCAAGATGCAGAATTGACATTGAAATTTGTTCATTTTACTGGCGCCAGTGTCTGTTATCTTCGCTTATACTTATATCGATGGGGAGCTGGTTGGTGTCTCAAGAGGAGGGCAAGCTTTTCTGATGCTGAGGACGTGGCGCGATAATGTTTAAGATGGAGAAATGATGGAGGGAATTAAACAAGGCCAAATCAAACACCATACATACATCCAAATGCGATACCCCCCGTTAATGATATATAGCGCCATTCTCAAAAGGGCAATGTCCTTGAATGGACAATCTGTTGACAAGATCAATCCCTATGTAATATGTTCTTAGCCATGCCATCCTCAGTGGCGTCCAATATAATACAGTTAAGCCTTCGTTTTGCCCATACAATTAGTTGCACTGCCTACTTACTCCGTGGTACTGCCTCACAGGCATATTGCGTTATAGGTGCTCCTTTTGTTTAAAACCATACATTCTCATCATAAAAGCATATAATCTCGTCACAACCTTTTGACTTTTTCATACCTCTCTTGCCCCTATGACATGAAGTATTATTGTTGTTCTGTTTCGTAGCATCATGAAGTGTTCGTCATCTCGTTGTTTGGTCGTTGTATTTTCGATAGGCTCTCCCAAGCAGAGGGTCCCTTTGGGTGTTACCTGGATAAGCCTTGGACGAGAGTGCTGTGTTCCTCTCGTGTAAGTTTCGTGGGCCCCGTTATCGGTACGCTGCCGCCTCGATGCCCTTGCCCTTGATATCTCTAGTTTTCAGGAGCTCACGTAGGCTGCCCTCGGCACGGCCCTTAGGCGTGGGCGAGGGATCGGGAGAACGCCAGCTCATCCAACCACCGAGCGTCGACATGAAGTTATTCTTTGAGTTTGAGGCATCGACAGAAGACATGGAACCGTGAACAACTGGTTGGTCAAGTCCCTCGGTGGCCGCAGGCTTCGTCTTCGGTGGTCCAGAGAAATGCTCCTTGTGTGTTGTCTCGGGGACAGTTCGAATCTCGAGCTGGCTGCTGGATGTCTGGGGCAAAGCAGGCTCGCCAACAAGGCCAGGAGCCGAGGTTCGGTTCAAATCCACGTCGGTCAGGTGCATGCTCAGCCGTGTACCGTCGATAAGGGCCAGTGAAGCAGATCTTCTTTGCCGGGGTGTTCTCTGTGTAACTTCTTCCTCCTCCACGATCGCGTTCTCAGTAGCACCATCCTCAGAAGGTGACGACGACCCGTGCCTGCTAGAACCTTTCTGAGCAGCCCTGCCACGGACTTCCTCAGCAATCTCTGCAGCAGATTTCTTTTTGGATTTATCTTCATCCGATGACCTGCTTGATGACATTATAGTCTCCAAGGTTCCCATAGCCCTGCTATTTCTCCTAACACCCATCGGTCGCTTTCTGGACCTCTTCATGTTCCTCTCATCATCCGATGACACGGCCTGAAGTGTGGGCCCTTGAGTCTCGTGGCCCTCAGAACCTCCAGATAGAAACGCCGAGCCTGACCCATGGGGTGTATAATGAACCTCATACTGGTTACTCAGAGAATACCGCGATTTGGCGCAAATCTCAGCAATACGATCCAGGTCAGCATTGATATCGGTACCCCCATTTTGTTCATCGAGGTTGGCCATGAAACTTTTGAAGCGGAATGCTTCGACTGATGGAAGCTTTGGTTCTTCAGGTTCGTTCTCGAGTCGTTTTTTTGCTCGATTCCTCGCCATGGTTCCCAGCATTCCATTCCGATTTGATGGTACACTCGAAGCAAAGGGTAGCACGCGCCGTACTAAAGCCGTAGGGCCACTACTCTCGGAAAGTGCTGGGCGATGCCCTCTACCGTTCACGACAATGACACCTCTGTCGGCTCCAGCTGGTTGAGCAGGTGCAGGAGCGTAGTAGCTTCGGACAATGACAGGTTGCGAGTATGTACTGCTCTGGGCGCCAGTGGATTGTGCGTATCGGTGACGAGTCGGGAAGTTGGAGTTGAGCTCACGAAGAGCTGAAGTTCGGTGTTCAGCAGTGGAGTTGTCCACTGGGATAGGTTTTCCCTCGGCAGTTGAAGGCACGAGGCTCGTGGATGAGGTGTTGGACTGGAACAAAGGCGGGAAGGAGAATCGGAGGGAGTGTCGACGAGACTTGCCGAGGGCTGGAGCCGACGAGGTAGAGGAAGCGGCGTGATGTCTAGAAGATTGATGCTGAGGCGGTTGAGAGGGCTGCTGAGCAGTGGAGGACCGCATGGCGAGGTTCTGGAACCTGGGTCCCGTGGAGTATATTTATATAGTATGCGAGTATGTCTGGTGTGCAGCTTGGTGGGTGAGTGCGGTACTTGAGGATAATAGTGGGAGGTGTAGGCCTGAATCAAGAGCAATGTCACCCCAGGTGTGCATCAATCGGGGTCATTGGAAGCTCGGGAAAGCGCGTAGGTAGCTTTGCAGGTCTGTCTGTAGGATAAGGTACAGATGAGAGTTAAGAGTGGCAAGCGAATGGTGAGATGATCAAGTCGTTGGGAGGATGATTGCCGTCGACAGTCGGTCTAGGACATGCAAGGTGTCCCGGTATCGGGAAAGGAACAAGAAAGACGAGTACAATACGCGCTGGAGCATGGATCCAAGGAACTAGGAGGGCATGGCTCTGTTGATAGCAGACCAGTTGAGAAGGTCAGCGAAGACGGCGATGCCACGACAAGAGTGGGGTCGATAGATGCAGGATTATACAGTAGTCTAGTCGATTGATTGCGTTGCGTTGTGTTGCGTTGCGTTGCTGTACTGTAGTCTAGGCTACGGCGTAGTAGCAAGACAAGGTTTGTGCTTTCTTCTAGTGTAGTGAGGGGAGCGCGGGATGAAAGTGTGATAGATGATAGAATTGATAGAGTTGTGAGGGGAGAGAGATGAAAGAAGTGGGTGGGCGATGGATATAAACCGGAACAGGTGATAATGGCAGGAGTAACCTGTACCTACCTTAGTTTAGGTAGAGGTTAGTAAAAGGAAGGAAAAAGCAAGGAGTAGTTTCCTTTAATTCTTACATTATTTATGATTACCTTAGGTAGGCATCCTTTGTTCTTTTTTGCTAATAATTGCCTACCTAACCTACCACGTCTGAAGTTGATAAAAGCAAAACCAATCGGGTCAAACTGCCTTGGCCGTTATGCACGGGTGTCGTGGCTGTCGATAAAAGGGTCAAGCACGCCTCGGTCAACATCCCCGCATTGTCTCTCATTGGTTCCAGTCACTTGGCTACATGTCTCTACCCTAAACATGGAGCTTTGGGGAATTGTCGATCATGTGGTATCACTCGACTTTTGTTTCTATCAATGTCAACAGTGATCAATTGAGATAATCAATTGGACTATGTTACTGTTTGGGCTTATTATTAAAATTAGTGGTGACGAATTGGTCGAGTAATAAGTATCAACATCATGATACTTTTTATCATAATACCTCCCTTGGCTGAACACAACATAGGTTGTGTAAGTCGCTCACATCAGGGTTAAAGTGACAACTCATCCCCCTCTTAGTAGTCGATACATTATACAGTACTGTACTTGGTGCACTTCTGCCTTCTTGTAAATTCCAACGCGGGGCTATTGACAGTGGATGTGCTGTGTTGTCCAACGCGCAATGATTGGAGCTTTCAGATCGTTCGGTACCTTAGTGTTAGATTTCGTTTACATCAGAATAGGCATCAGCTATTCCAAGATTCGTAGTATATCATGCATGTGGGTGCTTGGTAACGATGGCCTTAAAGTTAAGTATTTTTGGGGAATAAATCAGCGTCGGTAAAGTCAACACAAGATGTTCACTTTAATATTAGTGTAGGTTTTACAAGATGAATAAATAAAGTACCTTAAGTCTTGATGGATATTACTTTTCTTATATTATTAGCAATATGATCATCTGAGTGAGGAATTGATCGAATCAACCAAGGGATCAATCCATAAACCGTCCAAGATAAGGCTGACATATGAATCACCTAAGACCACTAATGCTTCCTGCAAAGGAATTCCGCATACAAGCCGTCACAAGATAAACCGAGATCAGCTTCCAATGTCGCACATGAACCCATAAATCATTGATAGTTAACCCATAGTAATCTATAAACCTCCACGTCGTTACCGATCCTGCACAAAACGGTTGAATCAATCCACCATCTGCTCCATAGTAACCACCAACAGTGGTAACTCAATGTACATCATCTTACGCCGTGGCGTGTCCAATCGTTCCATAGCCCTGTCCTCCAGTCTGCACGTTATCCGAGTATACGCCCGGCGCAGGTCCTGTCGCAAAACGGCCCTCGCGAGCTTGCTCCCGGCGGTCGTAGTAGACGTACTCAAGATAAAAGGCGTGGATATGTCCTGGAATGTAGCCCAGTATAGTGAGGCAGATGTTGATGAACAGATCTAAGAACCCCAGTGTTAGTACATCAGTCGAGGGGACTGGGTGAGAAAACTTGGCCTACCCATTCCACATCCTGAGACGGCCCAGACACCGATGGGAGGGACTGTGAGCGCGTTAGTGTCCTGTGCATCTTTGACGGTCGCGAGAGACTGAGTCGTACAGAGGATGGTGATCAGGATAAGGAAAACTGCTGAGATGGCACCCATGGTTGTATTTGGTTGGCTAGGTATGCGAGATCTGAAATGTACTCAGAGAGAGATGTGTAAGTGGCTGGGTGAAAGCGTTGTGTTTCTGCTATAGTCGCTGGCAAATTTAAAGCTGTAAAGCGGTTGATGAAGAAGGGAAACAGGTCGTATCAAAGAGTCTTGAATAAGAATGGAAGCATGTGTGCCGCGTAACCAAATCCAAGTCAGGCAAGTAACGTGAGGCCCTTTGATGAAAGCCTCAAACAATGACGTAGGCCGCGTCGGCAGAGCATGTGCCGTTACAAGACGTCCATGAAACAAAGGGTCTAGAGCTCTCGGGTTAATCACACTAATTGTTCTAAAATAAGTATAAGATAGGAGTCAATTGATAAATCGTCAGATCAAAAAACAAGTTAGGAATACGACATGCAAGCAACACGTATCAGGCTACATGCATTCAACTCTTACACTGGAAGCGCGCGCGAGGGTGTCTCTTCAACTTCATGCCTTCCATGGGCGCGTAAATGCTACCCTTACCTGCATCATGTAGCCCATATCACAGCGGTTCCTGTTGTGACGCGCCTGGTATTGCAGCACAACGCTGAGTGCTCCCACGTCTACTCTCTTGATATTTAGCCATTATTTGTCAAGGTATATCGGATACCTACGATGACGAGAACCCGAATCCGACGCAGAGCCTTAGGCGCATCTCTGTGTGAACATGTGATCAGCCGTGCCAAGACCTCTTCAGCTTGTTCTCGCTACAATTTCTTACGTTCCGACTCATAGCAAGATACTAATTACTGACAGCATCTTCCATGGGCAACAGACTTAATATGGTGAATTCAAAGCTTGAAAATTGCCAAAAATACCTAACTCGTTTTGTCGCTGCCACAGAAATTCATAAATACTTGTGCGGGCTCTCGAACGGTCAAGTAAGAATTAACCGGTCTATATAGAGTACTTTTTGAAGTAAAAGAGTGGTTACGCATATCTACTTAAGAATTTCCAAGAAGGACCTCATAATGTCTAATAGAAAATCCAAATTTAATAACCCTTTTCATATGATAAATTCAGTAAGAAATAAGCCTGCAGTTGACTCGACCCTCGGGACCGTGTTGTAGGTATCATACCCTAGGTCCTGTGTTATGTGAGAAGAATCCACTGCTCAGCTGCCACGAATTATTCCCTGACAGCATTCTACGGCTGTATAGTTTAATTAATAGATGTTACTTTGCCTTGGCAGTTTAGCACAGCTTGTCTTAGACAAATCTGTTGAAGAAGAGAAGGTTTGCTTCTGCTTGCAAGGATGCATAATTCCAAGCCGTTGGGCGGGGTGGCGGTCGGCGGTCCCCCTACACCTCTTCCGCTTCCCCGCCAGCAACGGTCGGAACTCACACCGGGGAGCTTGCCAGGGGAGGGATGCTATGAAGCTAAGTCTGTTCCAAATAAACGGTCTGAGGCGCTGATCCTGAGGTGAGCCGGTCATACACGTCAATGACCGTTCAATTGTGCTGCAGTGCAACGTTATGGGTCAGGAGAAGGAAGCTTCTGGCCTTGTGGCTGATATGCTACCTAGGTAGGCAATCTTGCTGTTCTTTGTGCTGAACTGCGTGCCCGCCCTCTCGCTTGCATCGAAGATGCCAGCAAACTCCGGAGCTTGTCTTGCTTGGCTGTTGGGCCTCACCCCGGAAATCCAAGAGACCCCTGAGCTTCACGGAATATGTAGTTCCGTAAAGCCGTCCAACGTTCTCTACCCGGTGAAACAGCCCCGTCAATCATGGAGGGAGGCCTCAGCCTGATATTAATCAACATGGCTCAAGATGACAGCGAGATTGGCTTCTTCAAGATATTCGATCCCTGTACCTCTAGTCTGTCGGTCACTGTTGATAACACAGGCATGCATGTAGCAACACTCAAAATAAGGACGTGAGGGGTCGACATCATTGTGGACTGATGTTGTTGTCGTCGTCGCTGGAGCGAGATGATGACGCCTCACCCAAGGCGGCACTACAAGTTCCACTTGTACTGTACATATTATGCAAGGTAATCCTGCCTCATCATCGACATTGGTCGTGATGGTGTTGCCCAGGGGATTTGTTTGGTGAAATGACTCGGAAGGTTAGCCATTTCATATAAGTCTGGATCCAACCTATGGAAGAATGAGTCGGATGAAGTTACTAGCAGAAGTGAGCTTGGACTTTGTTTGATGATGAGGCTGTCACTGCCACCCTCTGTACATTCAATCCTAAGCTAATCAGTTACTGGAATGGTGGGATGGTTTCTTCCATCAATTATTGCTTTAATATTATCGTGAGGCTCCAACTCAACACTCAGCCTTAACTCTGAGCTATCTTTAGTGGTTAATATCGACTCTAGCTCAGCCGTGTCTTTAAATTGTCTCCCTTGCTTGGCATCTCACCATTATACGAGCTGCTGAATTGTAGCTGGCAATCGTACTGTACGTGTGGTCGCTGTCGTGATTCAGCATGCTGCATAAAATAGGAACACGGTTGCCCTATTGTTGAGGTGTAGAACGGTCGAATAGGCGGACGGATTAGAAATCGTCAACAATGGGCGGTAAAGAATTTGCTATCTTGGCCAATGCATTGGTATGGCGAATTTGCTCAAGAGATATCAAGTTTAAAATCTCCAAGGAGGAGTTGAAGATGGTAGGATCCGGAGAAATCGGAAAGTATCCAGAGGTAAGGAAGTTGACTAGCCACATGGACATGAGTAGTAAAAGTTTACAGTAACTAACTGTCGACAGCAAACTATTTTCTAGCACGCTGATTCTCTGTCATGGCTGGAGCGTTGCTAATCATTTCCTGATCAACCATAATATTTAGGGTCAGATTCATAAACATGTACTTATTAAAGTTACAGTCAAAGTTCAGGTGAGTTGTGTGTGACCTGAACTTTTTGATACATAACCTCTGGATACAGCTACCGACCGAGCCATTGAGATGCCCATCCAATGTAATTACTAGGCTGCCGTCTTAACGGTTATTCTCCGTATGAGGCTGCGTATCCCCTGCAGGACACTGTGACCACTGTAACTAAGAGGTACCTGCTTGCCTCCAGCTGCCTACGAAAGGGGGCATCAGCTCGGAGTGTGGGCGTTGAGAGAGAGGAAAGCACTTGGTGATGGAAGTAAAAGGCAGAGGCCAGCTTCTAACATAGAGGATGGGAACCCTTGCTTACCTAAAGCTGCGGCTATGTACCTTTATAGGCATCTGACACTTTCAACGTCTTGAGCTTGCATGTCGATTATATCACCGAAAACTGGCATTGAAGAGAGTTGCTAGTTAATTTATGCTGCATTACCTGATCAACAACACAACATCTGGCCATCAAATTTATACCAGATTTCTTTAAATAACCTGATAGCGTGTGCTGACTGACTGACTGACTGACACCCGACGTTTTCCCCACTGTCTGCTGTAGTTCCGTCCCGTCACTTCCAGTAATTCAGTTGCTAAACTGCCTAGCTGCCTTTTCGTATTTGGCACCCTCTCCCCTGAAGATTCCACTGGCCACATCTGATTCCCGTCCCGTCAACTTCCACCTCACCTTAATCTTTCTACCTCTCTCTACCTCTACCTCTACCTCCCTCATCCATCGCGACCTGGCCGGGCCACAGGCTAGTTGCACCTAATATTTATACGCCTTCTGAGTGTTTTTTTCTTCTTCAAACACTACGACGATCTAACGGTATCTTCGCGATCCGTCCGCCGCTGTCGCCGCTTCGTCCGCGTCGCCCGCAAACCAAACACTCTTTCTTCTTCTTCTCCTCTCGTCGACTCGTCCGATCGATCCCACCGCAGACATGGCTTCGCAGCAGCTTCCCCAGCTCAACATCGATCGCTATGTCGTGATTCATGTTGCGACCACCTGCGACGAGCACGGCGTTTATGTGACAAAGGACTCGGCTGAGGTGATTGAGCTTGGTTGGATCTTGATTGACGCAAACTCTCTTGAGGAGGTGAGAAGCCGCATCTTACCCTTTTACCCCCTCCGCCCCAAACTTCCAGGGTCCTACATATCTTTAGAGGACCCAGCTATTCTCTTTAAATTCCAGATTGCTAACATGCATTAAATCATTAGATTACTCACGAGAGCGTCCTCGTCAAGCCCGTCAATACTCCCATTACTCCCCTGTGCAGTAAGTTTTCTGACGCTACTGCCCCAGAGCCTCTCCATCTTCATTGCTCCACGTTGTTCGACTCCGCCAACCACGGGCGCGCCTGAAATATCAATCAAAATCAAAATTTCCCACCGTTGGCTTTTTAGGCTCAGTCGTGAGCATTTTGGCTAACAATTTATCTCTGCAGCGAGCCTCACAACTTTGACTTGGGAACATGTCCGAAACGCTGGTACATTTAGAGACGCTATCACCCGATTCGACACGTTTGCTACCGAGTACTTGACCTCCAAGAACCTCGATTTCGTCTTCGTTACCCTCGATGCCTGGGACCTCCGTGTCCAGCTTCCCCGTGAAGCCCGCGACAAGGCTGTCGTCCTTCCTCCCTACCTGCAGCACTCGCGCACTTTCGATCTTCGCACCGAGTACCAGCGCTGGCAGCAGCACCACCCCGAATCTCTACCATTCGGTCCTTCAATGCTCTCCAACATCTGCGCTGCTCTCGAAGTCGAGCCCGTTCAGTCGAGTGCTCCCATTAAGCACAACCTCCCATTCCATCTGCAGGCTTTGGCCCCTGCATCCCCACGACGGGCCATGGAAGAGGCCATCACTCTGGCCCGCGTTCTCCGTGGCTTGATCCGAAAGTCGCAGCCCCCTCAGGAGCATCCCGATGTCTTGACTCGACCCATGGATGCCCGAGCTGACGTTCGAGCTTTCCTTTCTGAGAGGAGCAAGGTTCTTCATATGTCGGGTCTCCCTCACGACACTACCCAGTCCGAGCTTGAGAGCTGGTTCACTCAGTTTGGTGGCCGACCGATTGCATTCTGGACTCTTCGAACCCCCGAACAGCACAAGCCCACCGGCACTGGCTTTGCTGTCTTTTCTTCCCACGAGGAGGTGAGTTGAGACGATTCCCCTCTTCACCTTGTGTTCTTGCCATGTAAGGTCTGTAATACTGACCATCTCTAGGCTGCTGAGAGCCTTTGTATGAATGGCCGTGCCCTTAATGAGAAGGCCATTGAGGTTTCTCCATCCTCCAGTCGTGTGCTCGACCGTGCTCAGGATATCCTGACCCCCTTCCCTCCCAGCAAGAACCGACCTCGTCCTGGTGACTGGACTTGCCCTTCTTGTGGCTTCTCCAACTTCCAGCGTCGAACTGCCTGCTTCCGATGCTCATTCCCTGCGGTCGGCGCCGGACCCTCGAACGATATGGGTGGTGGCAACTATGGAGGAGGTTATGGCTACGGGCCACCTGCTATGATGCCTCCACCCCCTCACGGTGGCCACCACGGTCCCATGGGCCACGGTGGCGGACGCATGGGCGGCAGTGGTGTTGTGCCGTTCCGTGCCGGTGACTGGAAGTGTGGTAACGAGGTGTGCGGCTACCACAACTTTGCAAAGAACGTTTGCTGTCTTCGCTGTGGTGCCAGCCGTGCAGGTGCTGCTGTCGTTGCTGATTCGGGCTACCCCTCGCCCATGGACAATGCTTCTCAGTACGGCATGAACCAGCAATCTATGGGCGGCGGACCTGGACCTTTCGGTTCTGGTAGCTCCTTTGGCGCTGGTGGTGGCTACAACCAGCAGCACTTTGGTGGCCCTCCTAGCCACTATCTTCCCTCCGGCCTGGGTGGTGGTGCTGCAGGTTACCCTAGCTCGCTGAACACCCACGGAAGCTTCGGATCGGGCCCTGCGTCTCACTCGGCCGGCCCCTTTGACAGTCGAGCTGCTGAGGCTGCCTTCCAGTCTGCCACTAACGGACCAGCGTCTGGTGGACCCTCGAACAACTTTTATAACAACAATGCCAACAACAACGCCGGCAATGGCGAGAACGACCCTTTCGCTTTCCTTTCGAGCGGCATCGGCGGTCTCTCGGTCAGTGGAGGTGATGGTCGTCAGAACGGCGGCTCTGCTCCCCCCAACAAGTCGCCTGCTTAAGCAGTAAAAAGCACTGCTACAGCCGGGCCACTGTGTACACGCTCTCTCCGAACTGCCGCCCCTTTATACATAAGGGCGAGACGGTTCCGTGTCACTTTATTTTGCGCGAAATGACTTTGAATGACGAACATAGAACATTTGATATTGGCAAATACCTCGTGGACTTGGCTCTTCTCTCAAAGGAAAGGCGGAACGGTGTGTGTATTGGTTTGGAAGACCAGGTCGGAGTGTCGGATGTTTGATTCTAAGGCGGGATGTGTTACAAAATTTCAAAGGTTGGAAGACAAAAGTGACTTGTTTACTTCGTCGATGCCAGGGGCTTATTTCTCTGGTGTTGAGGGACGAGTCTATATGGTACGGGCTTTTACTTGCTGGGGCCGCTGTCTGTTTTATATTTGACAAGCCCAGGGGTGGCGGAGTCTCTGGGTCTTTCTCTGAAGTCTTTCTCTGAAGTCTTTCTCATAGGAAGGCGCTGGGAAGCCATTGACGATGCAGTCTCTGGGCTTCATGGGACGGTGGCGGTATTGCTGGAAAATCGGTTATGGGTTGGGTGCATAGCGAAGGGGAGTGTGTAAGGGTATATCTTGCTTGGCCTTTGTGTGACTCAAATATCCAGTTCGCGGCTCAGTACCCGACAAACTAACTGCTTTTCTCTATTACTTCACCTATCTATCATTTCTGCCCCTTATTCCTGTTCATGTCATTGTCCTTCATTCATTTTTGTCCCTTGTACGAGTTTGACTCGCATCGCTTGGTTGTCTCTTGATAAATATCTGCATATCTCTCTCTTTTACCTCTTGTCACTTTCTTGTATCTTGACTTCGCTTGGGACGCGTAGGAGCTGGGGAGCTGGATGGAGTGAGGGCTTTGGGTTGCGGATGGGAGGAGTCGGGGTGTGTCAAAAAGGGGTTTTATATCCCACACGGGCTGGTTACAGCCAAGTCGTTCCTTGTTAGCTGTTAGTGTTTGGGGTTTCTGCCAAGTCAATACTCTGTCTATCCCTCGAGGTTCTAGTAGGGATGAGAGAGGATAGTATTGACTTGACGGGATGGTACAGGTTGGACGGTTGGAGCTTATCATCTATTTCATTTCTCTGCATTGTATCTTGTTCCTCGAACTCCTGTCTGGTCGTCGATAGGTAATATCCTCTAGACATAAACTATTTTTTATTTGTCATTATATGATGTATACTGTAGGATAGGATACGCAAAAAGGCTTCTCTCATTTTCACAGACAAAGGCATAGGCTCACGCCAGGCGTAAAGAAATGCAGGCCAAATGATGGGGTACACGTAGTTGCTTGCTTGTGGTCGAGGACAAGGCCATTTATATGCATAGAGGCACTAGATGAGAGCTTTATAGGGAGTATTATCGCAAGTTTGTTTGATTCAATAGCGGTATTTATTCGTACATAGTAAAGCAACATGAAAAGCGTTGCATGTCTCATTTCTCCGAGCTTGCTACTCGTTATCGTCTCCATTACCTTCACCCCCCTAGTTTTGATCATCATCCAGATCCTCATCCTCATCACCATCGCCATCATCAGCAGCCGCCTGAGCAGGAACTTGCTCCTCTTGTGTTTCAAAGTCATCCGGAAGGGCATTGCCCATGTTCTCAGTGCTCACAAACTCTAGCCACGCCTTGGCCTGCTCGTAATCTGTCTCATTCACCTCGGGAGTCGTATCGAGGAGTATCTCCTTGCACAGTTCCTGCCAGGCCTTGAGATCTTGAGCTTCGGGGGCACGCTCCTCGGTGGAATCAGCCTTGGGCATGCGGTAACCGCGCTCGACCTCGGTGTTGATGTTGTACTCGCCGTCGCTCTCGGTGTCGCTCTCACTCTCGGATTCCCATTCTCCTTGGTTGTTGAAGCTGTCCTCGGTGGACCAGGCCATGGCGCGCAAAGCCTCGTCCTTGTCATCGTCCTTGATCTCCTGCCGCTGCTCGGGCGTGAGCTCGGTCCAGCGCTTCTTGAGAGCGTGCTTGCGCTGCCAGTGATGGGCGTTGTCGACTTTGGCCAGCGCCTCCTCCTCGTCCGAGATGTACATCTCCTCCTCGGTGGGTACGAGGTTCTCACCCGTCTCAAAATCGATGTAGCCCCAGATCATCATCTGACCAATATGATCGTCGAAATGGAGTCCGCGGAAGACAGCCTCAAGGGGGACGAGCTCATCAGGGCGGGCCAGATGACGCATACCCTTTCCCCAGCCTTCAAGGTGTCCGATACCGAGCTTGCGGATTTCAACACCAAAGACATGGGCGGATTTGCGCTTGAGAAGCTCCATCCATAGACTTCGAGGGAGGCGCATGTCGTAACGGGCCTTGAGCACCATGACCTCGCTGAAGTTTCTGCACTTATGGCGCATGAGGCACTGCCACAGGGGAAAGAGACCTTTCTGGCCCATCATGAGGCTGACCATATCGACGGTGATGGGGTTGAAGTAGGGGTGCGTAAAGGCCATGGCGAGCTTGACAAAGAAGAACTGCGCATTGTAGAGGTGCTGATCGGTCCAGAAATTCTTGTTCTTCAGAAAGAGCGTTCTATGGCGAGTGGTGGAAATTTCGAGAAGGAGCCAGAGTCGCAGCAAGGTGCTGTACATGGTGTCAGGCATGCGGAAGCCCATTCGAGCCATGATGGCGAGAATTTCACGACAGTAGCGGTCACGATCGAGGACGAGATGGAGGTATTTGAGGCCGGGGATCAGACGTATCAAGTCAGGGTTCGTCTTCTCTGTCTCCCAATGGCCTGGAAGGAAACGAGCATCATCTTTGTCCGACTTGCGGCGAGCCGGGTCTTTGATGAGTATCTGACCAAAGAGCTTCCAGTGAAAGATCTTGCCAGCCTCGGGAGCTCTGGTATCTACCCACATGCGGATACACGAGAGCATATGGCCCTGGAGAGCCTTGCGGAATCCGCCGCTGGCGATGTAAAGGTTGAGGATGTCCTTTGGGCGAAGGTGCTTGCCAAGCTCGATAGCGAGTTCGAGGTTACAGCAGAGAGCTGTGATGATGTCAAAGCTGGTGTGCCTGAGACTGAGGGCGAGCTGATCAACCTCGTTCTCGATATTCTTGTAGGGATCGTTGCCCTTGAAGATCCTATCAACAAAGGCTTTAGAGAATTTGATTCTCTTGTTTATGTTCGTCTGATCGAATTCGATGTTGTCCATCTTCTCTTCCCCTGATTCCATCTCGACATCATCACTACACTGCTTGGGGGTGATGCCAAAGGCTTCGAGGTCCTGCTCGGTGCGAGCCTCGCGTTCAAGCCTATCTTCGAGACGTCGTCGCATAGGTTCTGTCAAGAGCTCCACCGAGACGAGTGGCATGTCGCAGAGAAGCTCACACGAAGACTGGTTTTGACCAGATTGAGAAGTCTGAGAGTTGTTTGCGGCTTGGGGAGCGTTGCCTGGGGTTTGTCGTCCGGGCTGGCCGTTGGGGAGGGCATTGTTGTTCATGCCAGCTGGCGTACCACCAAAAGGAGGTGGATTAGAAGCCATCGTGACGGTAAACAACAGAGTGATCGAAAGAGCGCAATGTTGCAACAAACCTGTGGTAGTTGAATCGTTGCTGTTGCTGTTGTTAAGGCGAAGAAAATGTGGTGAACAGAGTATCCAAGATATATTCTCTAATGTTGATGCACGTTTCTTATTGTTCGCAATCAACAATAGCTAGGCATCCACAAATAAACGGAGAACAATAGGAAACGAATACTCTCAATAGGTAACCAAACGGACGAGTCACCAGGTCAACCTGAATCATGCATATTAAAGTGATGGTCTTCGCCAGCTGTCAGGCAGTGTTTCGCACTTACGAGATATTATAGACTAATCTCCTTAATTCACAACCAGGCACAATAGTAATTATCTTGTATCAACGCAGAGACATGAATATGAATCATCTTTTTGGCCCTAAACCCCATCACAAGTGCTTGCAAGTCTTACACTAGGATATGTCGCTTCTCGTCGCTAATGGCAACTCTCCCCTCTGCTGCCACCGCTTCCAGAGCTGCTGCGTCTCCTCATCCTATGAAGACCAGAACTTCTCCACGAACTTCCACCTCGCCTATCGGTCGAGCTCATCGACAGGCAAGTCACCGTCGTCCTTACCAACAATGGACTCGGCTACCTTCCAGATCTGCAGCAGATTGTCTTCCGCAGCACTTGCTACGAGCCAAGGCTCGTTAGGGTTCCAGCTGAAATCAGCAAGATGATTTGTGTGACCGCCGTGCATAAAGAGCCTAGACAGTGATTAGCTACAGTATCATGAGTTTGTTCGGGTTCAGGCCTACAGTTCAGGGGGGCCATCGTCCTGGTCATCGGGCAATTGCTCCTCGCCAACTCGTGAGAGATCCCAGAAGATGATTCTTCGGTCGTAACTGGCACTTCCCAAGATGCCAGCCTCAGTAGGGTGCCAAGCCAGAGATGTAACAGCGTCGTTGTGGCCCTCCAGAGTGTGGACCTTCTCCTTGACGTTTCGCAGATCCCAGATACCAATCGTCTTGTCTGCTGACGCAGTAGCCACAAGCACTTCCGAGTTGGGGTTGAACGCCAGAGCGTTGATCGCGTCGAGATGGCCGCGCTTAGCGACCACCGCTGCCTTGGCGGTCTCACTGTGCCGCACATCGACAATCTGGAGGGTCTGATCGTCGGATACGGAACCGATGAAGTTCTTGGAGATGGGATGATACTGGACGTCGTTGACGATCTGAGTGTGATGAGTGTACTTGCGGGAAGGGTTGAGGATCCTTGAGTCAGCCTTGAGGGTCTTCAAGTCCCTAGTGGTAGTATGTTAGTTGGGTATTCCAGACACTTGTCACGTAGTAACTTACCAGAGACACATTGTGGTATCCTCGCTGCCAGATGCCAAGCATCCCGCCTCATGGGGATTCCAGTTAAGTCCAAATCCTTCCGCTTTGTGCCCAACGAGTTCAATCTGAGCGTTCACCTTTCCAAGAGAGGTGGGGTGGAGGGGGTGCTTCGTCCGGTCAAAAATGAGGATCTTGCCATCCACGCAGAGGGTGGCAAGAATATCGGGGTTCTGAGGTTGATACCGAGCCTTATTCACCTCTCCGGGGTGCTCGATCTTCTGAACAATATCGCACTTGATGGCAGCAACATCGCCAGATTTACCATAGCCGCCAATTTCGCCTCGTTCCTCATCATAATCGTCGGGATTGGGCGCCACAGCCTTGGGAATCTGAACGTCGGCAATTTGCAAATAGTTGGGGCTCTCATCCGAGGTGTGAGTGCCGAGAAGGAGGCGGTGAATTCTGTAATTCTTGCCCTCGGGCTCCTTGACATCGGGGAACCACTGAACTGTGAGGGTAGGCCAAGTTAGGGCCGTCCTATATGATAAAATGTTAGGGATAGCGTTCTGTAGCGGATAAATGGTTGTGACTTGCCCTAGAATCATGTCGTAAAGGAAGGGGCTGTTCTTCTTCCATGTCTTGTACTCTATCAAATGTTAGCAAGGTACAGGCATGCTGATATCCCTTAAATGTACCTTCGTTGATGAGGCGCTCTCCCTGGTCGTCATCTTCCTCGTGGATCATATCGACTATATTTGCGTAAGCAAATCGTGGTTCAGAATTTCCATTCAGCCTCGAGTTGCATTGCAGGCAAGGCTGGTCTGATCTGTCGCAAACTCACTGTCCATATCGTTATCGGTAGACTGAGCAGGCGCCATGATGGGCTTGCTTTAATCAGTGTGTTAACGGCTATCGTCGAGTTGAAGCAGATAACCCGCAGGCAAAGTCCGCTTTCGTGAGGCTGAATTGTTGTTGAAGGAAAATGCGCTGTCGCACAAGAAGGCTGAAAAGTAAGTAGGTAGAGGTCTCGACGCGTCGCGCGTAAAGTGAATGAAGACAGGAGCTACTAGCCACAGCGAGGAGGGATCGACGGTGGCTGATAAGGCTCCACAGAGATACACAATCAATACTTGATATTGGCTGTATCAGCAGGTAGCCACTATGTACCCAAATGTAGACTGCTAAACCCCTCCATCGCCAGGCTGAGCCCCACCTTGTTGCCCCAGTCCAGCTCTTTGGGGTTCCATGACTGCTGGACTTAAACCTGCATCGTCACGATAACACGATTCGTCGCAACATTGCAGCTTTTTCACCTCTCAAACTCTCTTAGAACACGGCGCTCTCTGGCGATATCGTTCATTTCTTTCGGGCGTTGTAGAGCAAGATTTGTTCCCTCTCTCTTCGCTTGGTTACTGCATCAGTTCGTCAGGCGCCACGTCGAGTCATCGTTTTGTCTTTCGATCCGGGCCTGGCTTGCCGCAGGATTTTCTACGTTTTGCGCCCAGATTTTACGGGCGATTTGGAGCTCAACTCCAGTTTCATATCACATTTCACATCTTTTGAATCTTTGAGTGGACTGAGAATTGTCCACTATTTGTCACCATGGGGTATGTCCCCCCTCTCGTCCTTTTCCGTCTTTATGCAGCTTCAGAAGCTGACTCTTATCGTCGCAGTGTCCCCAAGTTCTTCAGATGGCTCTCCGAGCGTTATCCAGCTATTTCTCAACTCATCGCAGAGAACCGAATACCCGAGTTCGACTGCCTTTACGTTCGCCGCCCTAGGTTCCCTTCTAATACCATACGCTGACCGTTGTCTAGCTCGACATGAATGGTATCATCCATAACTGTACCCATAAGGATGCAGGCGAGGATGTCTCCTTCCGCCTTAGCGAGGAGGAAATGTTCATTCGCATATTCAACTACATTGAACATCTCTTTGGCAAGATTAAGCCTAAACAGCTCTTCTTCATGGCCATCGATGGTGTTGCGCCACGAGCCAAGATGAACCAGCAGCGCTCTCGACGTTTCCGAACAGCTCTCGACGCCGAAAAGGCCCGTGAAAAGGCCATTAAAGACGGTGTTGAGATACCCAAGGAGGAACCATTCGACAGCAACTGCATTACTCCTGGTATGTCCGTATCATTGGGTCTCTCCACCCATATTCTAACAAACTGCAGGCACCGAATTCATGGCAAAGCTATCACAGCAACTGAGATACTTTGTCAACAAAAAGGTGTCCGAAGACACTGATTGGCAAGGATGCGAGATTGTCCTATCCGGCCACGAAGTCCCTGGTGAGGGAGAGCACAAGATCATGGAGTACATCCGAAACGCCAAGGCTCAGCCCAACTACAACCCCAATGTTCGGCATTGTCTTTACGGTCTTGATGCTGATCTCATCATGCTTGGCCTACTCAGCCATGACCCTCATTTTTGTCTTCTCCGAGAAGAGGTGACGTTTGGACGGGCCTCCAAGACCAAATCCAAAGAGCTTGAGCATCAAAATTTCTACCTGCTTCATCTTTGCATTGTCAGAGAATATCTGGAAATGGAATTCCAAGAGCTTGAGGAAGACGGTACTCTCAGCTTTCCATTCGATCTGGAGCGAGTCATTGACGACTTTATTCTGATGGCGTTTTTCGTGGGCAACGATTTCTTGCCCAATCTACCTAGCTTGCACATCAACGAGGGTGCATTGGCGAACATGTTTAGAATCTACAAATCTATCCTCCCTAAATGCGATGGATACATCAACGAGAACGGAGTCATCAATATGGAACGACTACAGCGTCTACTTAACGAGCTATCCAAGACGGAAATCAACGCATTCGAGAACGATGTTTCGGACGAGAAGTGGTTTGCATCAAAGCAGATGGAAAAGCAGCTCGAGAACAAAAATGCCGAAACCAAGGCACCTAAAGGAGGCCAGCTTGTCTTAACCTCTGCGCAGCGCGATCTATGGAAGCAAAAGATCCGGCCTTACGTTTCGAAGCGTTCCGATCAACCTTTGGACCTTGGAACTAGCCTCAAGGCTGCTGATCGCAAATTCGTTCAGGATTTGGCCGACTCTATGCATCTGCAGTGGTCCACTAAGGAGGACGATGAAGGTCACCGCCACCTTATTGTTTCATTCCCACCCAAGATCAATGATGACGATGATGATGATGATGATGATGATGAGGAGGAGGAGGAGGGTAACCTAGCTGCCTATCGTGTAATGAAGACTTACGACAAGGCTTTGGTTATAGACATGACACCCGAAGATGCCCAAAAGCACTACGAGAAGCTCTACCAAGACAAATACCAGGGTTGGAAGACAAAGTACTACCTTCAAAAGTTTGAAGAATGGGCTCCAGACAATTATGACAAGGAACTCACAGCCCTGTGCGAAAACTACGTCCAAGGTCTACAATGGGTCTTGTATTACTACTATCGAGGAATTGCCTCGTGGCCCTGGTTCTACGGATACCACTATGCGCCTCTCATTTCAGGTGAGTTTAAGTTGGACAGATTTTGAGACTCACCACTAATACAGTATAGATGTTGTCAAGGGCGTTGGCGCAGACCTCAATTTCAAGAAGGGCCAGCCTTTCTTGCCATATGAACAGCTCATGGGTGTCTTGCCAGACCGAAGTAAGAAGATTGTGCCCAAGGTTTATCACGACCTCATGACGAACCCGAATTCCCCAATCATCGACTTTTACCCCCGAGACTTTGAGCTTGACATGAATGGTAAGAAGATGGACTGGGAAGCAGTTATCAAGATTCCATTCATCGACGAAAAGCGCTTGCTGGAGGCCATGGCGCCCAAAAACGACTTGTTGGAGCCTGACGAGAAGGCTCGAAACGGCTTCGGTGTACCCCTCAAATTCACCTACTCGCCTGAGGTTGACTTTACCTATCCTTCTCCACTCCCTGGTGTTTTCCCCGAAATCCAGAACTGTCGCTGCATTGAGAACATCTTTGACCTTCCCGACATGGAGGGACTCGAATATCTCTCAGGCCTGGCGAGCGGCGCATTGCTCAACGTTGATGCTTTGGCAGGCTTCCCAACGCTTCACACCCTTCCCTACACTGCCCAGCTTGTCGAAGGTTACGGTGTCAATGTTTTCAATGCGGATAGCAGGAATCCAAGTGTCTGCGTCACTTTGACTGACACAGAGAATCGCGCCAAGGTAGAAACTTGGAAAGCGAAGCTAGGCCAACGTTGCTATGTCGGATACCCATTCCTTCAGGAAGCCAAGGTTATAAGGGTGCAAGACGAGCTCTTCAGCTATGAGTTGGCGGACAATGGCAAAGACATCATGACACGAGACCACAACAACAGGGAAGCTGCCGACTGGGCTAAGGAAGCCGATTACATTGAGAACTGGCACGCCAAGCGACTCGCAATCACGACCGGACAGGTCGAATGCTTGGTGTATGTTCATATGCTTAAGGGTCTCATCCGGACAGAGGAGGGCGCTCTAATTAAAGAGTACGCCGAAAACCCTAGCCTGAGGAGTATCTATGCCGCGCAAACCATTGTCGATGAAGTTGTCAATGAGGACGAGCGATTTATCGAAAAGGAAGCATTGCCCATAGAGGAAGAGTTCCCTCGCGGCACTCGTGCATTCTTCCTTGGCGAGTATGCTTATGGTCGTCCTCTCGAGGTCGCTTCTCACGCCAACAATAAGGCTGAGATTGTTGTCTCGATGCTCAAGAACAAGGAACCAGACTTTGCGAAGCAGATCATCCACCAGGCGGAGCGCAGCAACCCTTACACCCCTTCTTTTGCTGTCGCCAAGCAGCTGGGTATCCACCCTCTCGTGCTCAGCAAGATCACTTCGTCCTACCAAATTATCAATTCTGCTGGTCTCAGATTGAACTTGGGACTGAACCTCAAATTTGAAGGACGAAAGCTCAAGGTTCTAGGTTACTCAAGAAAATCTCACACAGGCTGGGAGTTTAGTGGTATGGCAATCAAGTTGATTGCCGATTATATGGTTGCTTTTCCTGACTTTTTCGTGGCCATCCAGAGGGAGCCGCAGAAGAGCGAAGTTCTGGAAACAGATCTTTGGAAGGACCCTAGTGTTGCTTCTCAACGAGTCAAGGAGATTGTGGCCTGGCTTAAACAGCAGGAGACGAGCAAGTTTGAGCGTGTTCCTTTGGAAGCTGAGCAGCTTGACTCCGAGGTCGTCAAGGCCCTGGCTCACGTTGGAGAACAAGTACATGCAGCCTCGCAGGATATCGACATCAAGAAACTCCGTGGTGTGCCTCGCTCAGCCCTTCTTAAGCCATCAGACGCAGAGATGGTGCTCGGAAGCCAGAACTTTGCCCTTGGAGATCGAGTCACCTATGTTTCTGCCGCTGGAAAGGTTCCCATTGCTACTCGTGGAACCGTTGCTGGCATCAGCCGCACAGCAACTGCCTTGCTGCTGGATGTTGTCTGGGATACATCGTTTATGAGCGGCACCACGCTCAACGAGAGAGCCCCTATGTTCCGTGGCCAGACTGTGGCATCCTCGGCGGTTCTGAACACTACGAACAAGCAGGTCATTTCAACCACGAGCAAGTCACAACAGCGACGACCGGTTGTTGCTGCGCAGGGAGGATACGCTAATGTAGGTGTTACTCAGTACAAGGATGCGCCGGCTCCTGGTCCCCTTCGTGGTGGATGGCGAGGAGCACTGAATGGCACAAACTCACCGGGGCGCAGCTCTCCTGGACGTGGCCGAGGTAATGGTGCTCGTGGAGGTGCTCCTAATCTTGTTCACAGCACTCTGGTCTACCGAGATGGTCCTCCTGACGGTGCGTCTCAAGGCCACGATGCTAATGGTCACGGTACGCGAGGTAGAGGAGGGCGTGGCCGTGGACGTGGCAACTTGTATTCCCCAGGCCCCAACGGTGGTGAGGGAGCAAACGCTCCACAAGAACAAAAGTATGGCAACGTTCCGCCACCCGCTAGCCTTGACCAACCGCGTGGTAGAGGCCGTGGTCGTGGCCGCGGCGGAAGAGGCCGAGGAGGTCCTCATCGTGGACGAGGCAATGGAGGAGCTGGTAGCAACGGAACTCAAGGCTAGATGCCTGGCAGCTTTTTTCGACACTGGTTCTGATGAGCGGCATCTCTGATATGATATCGTACAACATGCATGGTGTTGGAATGGTTAAGTGGTTGGAGTACCGCCTGCGTCGGGACGAAATCTGTGGATGTGAACAATGTATTATAGATAAAAAGCTATATGCCTGTATCACGAAGGCACGAGTAGGATTTGTCTGATCCAAAGGATTTCACAAAACACGCCATGTGACTGTATTATCCAATTCACTAAACGCCATAATACAATATGCAAAAGTACTCAAAATGGGAAGCTATTGCTTTTGTCTAGTAGCTCTTCTTTGGGGCGTCCTTCTTCTTGGCCTTGAGGGCGGGGAGCTGGAACTTTTCTGTAACGCCGCCAACCATTCCCTTCCAGTGGCCGATATCCTGAGTCTGATCCCAGGTCAGGAGACCAACCCAGGGCTGAACGTTGTAGTGCAGCTTGAGTTCGACGTCGTCTGTCTCGGCGACCTTACCGCTAGGGTGGGTGATCTGGTACTTGGGCTTCTGGTTCTTCAATTTAAGCGAGCCGCTATAGAGATTGTAAGCTTCTGCAGTTGATGTTGTCCATAGCGAATAAGCTTACCGGCTAGGGTCAATGGATTTGCCCTCAGCGCTGCGCTTGAGCTTCTTCATAGCAACGGGGCCAATGTTCTGAAGGTGGTCGGCACTGGGATTTGTAATGATCTTATCCCAGATGACGGCCTCGTTGGTCGAGTTGTTGGGACCAGGCCACTCGGCGGTGACGTACACAAAGACTTGCTTAGTGTTCCAGGTGAACAGAGAGGTCAGGTCGGCGTCGACGGAGAACTTAATGACGGCATATTCCTCCTTCTTGGAGCTGTAGTAGTGCGGTCGGCCCCTGACACTATAAGGCAAAGGCGGATTAGTACAAGACGCGCGGGGGAAGAATGAATGTAGAATACATACACCTGGACATTCGAAGGTGCAAAAGCGCCTGTGCTGGTGGTGCGCGGGGCAAGCAGATCCGAGGCGGCGATGAAGGCTGCGACGACGAAGACGACGGTGGTGAAGAAGCCAAAGGTGTTTTGGATGCGGGTGAGGGAGTTGTACATGATGGGCGAGTGTTGTAGCTGCTTGTGCAGCTTTTGCCCTCGAGGTTTGGTATAGAAGAGGGAATGAGACGAAAGGGAAAAAGAGGGACGAGAAGTGAAGTTGGTGATGTCGCGTCTTGGTGTTGAAGGTGTACTGGCCAGCTGTCTTTAGGTGCCTTGGATAGCGCTGGAGCTATGGCGTTTCAGCCTTGTGATTGGGTCACTGTGGGGGTCACGCCTCTATCATTCATGGATACCTATCTAACGATTCATAACCTAACCATGGGTGGATAGATTTATTGGTGCGTTGAATGCAGGTTAGAGCATATAAATAAAATGATATAGAGTTAATGTTAGAAATAGTCTACCTTTAGGTGACAATATAGAAGAATATTAATAGGTAGGTACCTAGAATAATTGCTTTGTTGGTCCCTTGGTTCCAGCAGCTTGGGCCCTGCGAGGCTGGAATTTCGACAACTCATCTGGGCGCAGTGGTCTCCACTGCCCTCCAGCTGTCGCTGCCAACCTAAAGTCGCACTAATTTTCACAGGGACAGCCCCCACTAGAAATCGGCCTCTGTATGGTTTCGCTAGCGACATCCCAACTTGTATGAACCCTCTCGACTCAACCCCCCCGACGTCCCGCCCAAACGATATTCTCCATGATTTTAGTCGCTTCGATTCTTCTCTTTTTTTGCTCATGAGAATAGCATCTGATACCCTTTCGATATTAGGCGCTTCTGCCTATAACTGAGGGTCCCACTGTAGGCGACATCAAATCGCTGGCGGCGATCCATCCATCACCGCCTCTAGACTTAGCGCATTGTGAACTGTCAAAGGCGAAAAACTGGAGGCCCACGCTCAGTCTTCGTCTCCAAGGGATCAGAGGAGGACAAAGGCTCGATGGGAGTGAGCACTGCTCTTCTTCTCTTGTTCTTGTTCCTATTTTCATCCTGTATCCCGTGCTGAGCTTCGCTCTAACACAATAATTACAACTACAGTCCCTACAAACGTTATCAATCCACCGCCAACTCTTTCCCGGACTATGGGTATGCCTCTTGTCCGCTCGTGCGATATGGTAGAAGATCCCCGCTGACATGCTCTGGAGCCCTCCGGGTGATGATGCGAATATGAACTCAAGGCTGGTTGGTCTAGTTTCTGGCTCGCAGAGCTTGTCAAGATACATACTGATTCCTAGACCAGAAAGTGATCAACGGTTCCCAGAGACCACGCAGCTCCATGGGCCCTGGGCTGATAGGGGCGAGAAATCCACGCGACGAACAATTACATGAACGAGAGAATAAACGCAGGAAGCAATCCGCTTCAGATGTACCAAGCGAGGATCGATCCGCCCTCTTCTGCAAGTCACGCCGACAACAACCTTTGGAGGGGATCGAAGACGATGGACATGCTAGTTCAAAATATACGAGGCCGCACATAAACGCTTCCAACTCGACAAGACACGGATCCCAGGTGGTGTCGATTGACGGCTCAAGCGTCACAAGTACCGGCAAGACGGCGGCAGCTACGAGCTCGCAGAACGAATACCGTACTCTTAGCAAACACACCTCCATGGGAAAGAGTGGTCGACGCAGACGGAGAAATCCTAGTCATCAAGCAACTTCTTCACCCGACGATGGTGACGAAGTCAGACATCAAAACCTTGCTCCTCAAACTCCATCCCATACTGTTACCAGTCCAGACTGCTTGGTTGTTCCCAACGAGACCGATCCTGCACCAGCTAATATCACCTCTGATCTCGGGCCGCAAAAGAGACCAGCGCCGGAATATCCTCCAAATGCAGTGAAGCGGTACAAGGTGCATAACGATCGTGAACCATGCTCGGAAGATGAGCTCTCGAGGCCCGGCACGGCTGGAGGTCGAGAAACGACCAGGAAGCCTTTCACCGTTGGAAAGCTGGTTTCCCAGTCTCCAGGCCAATCGTTATCTCAACGAGGAGACATTCAGCGCACGACCTTCCTGCCACCGGCAAAGGCCGTTGAGAACCGACGCAATCTGGCATCGAGTGAGCCACCACCGCCCGACCTTGATGTCGCTAGCGCTGCATGTGGAAAACATTCATACTCTGCTGCAGATGGTCTTGGTCATAATGTCAGGCTTCACCTTGAAAAAGACACTGCTGAGGTGGTTCAGGGGGAAGATGCCGATTTCTCTTGGCTTGAGTTTCAGAAAAAACACATCCAGGACGTCAGACACAATAACACAAATAGCCCTATCATTGTCATCAAACGTTCAATTTCAACTGCTGGTATGAGCCCTCTTGTGCTGAAGTTTACAAGCAATGTTCAGGCTAGTTATTTGCTCAAATGGCTGCATGGGTCGTCAGCTCAGCTCCATCAGTCAGACTCGTAAGTTCTTCTGAGGAGACTGTTGGTATTAAGATATTCAACTAATTCTTGTTAGACATGTACTCGAAGCCACACTGAATAACGTCATGAAACTAGCCAAAGCTTGGAGAAAGAAAGAAATGGACCAACCTGGCTCAGTTTCACCAAACAGTACTTATAAGACACACACTCCCAGAAGCCAACCTCGTGCTTCACACAGAGACCCTTTTGTAGGGGAACCTACCTCACCTCAACCACCAAAACCATCTACGAAGCTCAAGGACAGGATGCAGGGTGTCCCTCAACCGACAGAGGAAGCACAGGTGGAACCAATAGACACTGAAGATGCGTATACAGGGTTGACGCGTAGTCGAGGGCCCGAAACTCGACGGACAAGAAGGTCATCCCCTCAGCTCTTATACCCATACCGCCAGAGAACCCCTGATCGGTGGACGGCTCAAAATCCAAGTTGGGACAAGGATTGGCATAGATCCTTGGTATACCCCCCAACTGGAAAGAACCGTGCGACTGTTGACAGGGAGGATATTCAACGACTGGACGAGGGAGAGTTTCTCAACGACAACCTCATCAGCTTTTATCTGCGCTACCTTCAAGTCCAGCTGGAAAAAGAACATCCAGAGATACTACAAAAGGTGTACATTTTCAACACCTTCTTCTTCGAAAAGCTGAGATCGAATCGCGGCAAGATCAACTACGACGGTGTCAAAGCCTGGACTGCCAGAATCGATCTACTTTCTTATGAGTACATTGTTGTTCCGGTCAATGAGAATGCACACTGGTATCTGGCAATCATCTATAATGCCCCTCGCCTGCTACCTCAGGAGGTGAAAGAGGGTGTGCCCTTGAAGAAGGAGTCTCCAAACCCACAAGAGCCAATTGTTGTTGAGGATAATGACCCAACAGTAATCATTCCGGACGACAGCCCTGTTGAAGTCAAATCACCTGCCATAACTGTGGACCTTGAAGCTCCCAGATCAACCAGAAGTCGGACAGTGAATGACAATGGAGGTGCTCTCTACAACGATGAAACGGTCCCAAATGCGGAACTCCCATCCAGGACCAACAAACGAAAATCAACTGCTGGAAACCAGAAGTTCAGCACTGACGAGCCAAGAATCATTACTCTTGACTCACTAGGCTCGCAACATTCGCCAACTTGCAGGTGTCTGCGGGATTATCTATTCGAAGAAGCGAAACACAAAAAAGGTATTGAGATCACCAACTTGCCTGGAGGCATGACTGCTCGCAATATTCCAGAACAGGACAATTATTGCGACTGCGGTGTGTTCATCTTGGGCTATATGGAGTATTTCTTGAAGGATCCAGACGAAACTGTCCGAAAACTACTTCACAAGGAGCCTGCTGGGTGGCATATCAACGCTCCCCAGATACGTGCCAAGGTGAGAAATCTTCTTTTTGACTTTCAGCGGGAGCAACATGTGCGTTTCGAAGAGGAAAAGGATAGAAAGAGACGATTGAGGGCAGGAAAGGGACCTATCTCGTCGCCACAAGTAGCTCCGTCCTCCCTTCAGGTGCCCCAAGGAGAGCCCGAGACACCGCGTGTGAAGAGTGGCTTGAAGAGCCCGCTAGCCAACGACATCGACAATGCAGCAAGCGAAGAGCCTCGGCACACAGGTACCACCTCTGCCTTCTTTGTAGTCGCTTCTCCAGAGAGGCCAGCTCATTCTCAGACGCCAGCTCCACCACAAACGCCAAACAGAAATGAAGACCCAACATTCGTCCGACCTTTGGAAGAGGACTCAAGCAATGATGTCAAGAGCTCTAGCTCGGGCGAAGTCTTTCATTCGGCTCGTTCGTCACCCATCAACAGTGCATCACGAGTCTCTTATGATTTACCCGCCGAGAAGCATTCAACGCCCAATTTTGTACTGAAACTATCAAGCTCTCCCAAAGAAGACGGTCCAGTCAACACTTCATCCACTATGAGAGAAGAAAGCTCATTGGAGTTGCACCAGGACTCACCGTCAAGAGTCCCAGACGATGGGCCTGCTGATCAAGAGCCAAATGTCATGCCAAGCATTGAGGATGACAATCCCTCCTCCAAAGGGCCGCAATATGATGGTGTTGACCGGTCTATCGACTTGACAGCTGCTTGAGCAAGAGACCAGCTGCCTCGAAGGCATGACGCGAAATGCTCGATGCGTTTTGGAAGACAATGGAGTGATGCTAGAGTTTTTGGTTCCGTACGTGGTCAAGAAGGCTGGCAGAGTTATCATTGTGAGGCTTGGGTTCCGGGCTTTCACGACGTCGCACCGGAGCGCAAAGAGAGTTAAAAAAAAAAACTAAAAAACTAGAAGATGAGAACGACGTCAAGTGAAGAAGAGGCCATTTCGAGTAGAAAGAATATTAAAGCTTATACCCATCGCACAAGTTTTCTTTTCCTATAGCCCCAACTCCAACGGATCACAAAAGGATGCTAGACCTAATCATCTATAATATGCTGGTAATATGTAACATGTGGTATGAGTTGCAGTCTCCGCCACGTCTATTGAGCGGGTTGATTGACAAGTATCTATTACGCTTTTGTTCTTCATTCATCTTGCTCATCATCCAAGCTCTCGTGCGTTCCATTCACCATCGGCCGCTGTATCCGCGGAATCTCAAACACGACGCCTCCGTTGCGTCCAACCTTTGCCGGCGGGTTCCATCGGCCCAGCCGGTGTTCTCGTCCCACGGCCACGACAACGCAGAGGCCGTCTTTACCCCTGTCGCCGCGCTCGAAGACGGCAATGTCGTTGACTACGCCGTTGATGGGTCCCTGTGCACCATCCTGTTCTCCTTGGTCCTCGGGCTTGGAGAGGACGCCGCGGAATTCGATCTTGCGCTTGTCCTCGCTGAGCTGCCAGACTCGGATGTGGCCGTCCCAGCTGCCGGTGAGAATGACGTCGGAGTACGGGATGGTCCGGATGGCGGTGATCCAGCGGGGTGTGGGAGCGGGCACTATCTGGGGGTCTGGGTGCTCCTCGGCCGAAGCCTCTTGAGGATCTAGAGGCGGGTTGATGCCGTGAGCGATGGGCTCAATGTACACGGGCTTCTTCTTCTGAACGCTCCACAAGGCGAGGGCGCCGTTGTCACTGCCTGTGACGAAGAGATCGTCGTCGATCATGGCAACGCGGTCCATGCTACCCTCGTGGAGGAGCGAGCGTGGGTTCACACCGCTTGGTCGGGACTTCTTGTCTACTGCACCACCGCGGAAGACGAGCTGTGTCTCTTCGGCGACCTTCCAGAGACGCGCAGTACGGTCTCGCGCGCCAACACTAACACAGCGCTCCTGCGCAAGGGCATCGACGTCGAGAATCTCATCCTGGTGACCAAAGAGCGTTTCGACGTAGGCCATCTCGTCCAAGCTCCAGACCTTGACTGTGCGGTCTTTGGAACACGAGTACAGCTGGTTTGTCCCCCTGCGGAATACCAATCCGGTAACGGCGTCTCGGTGGTGTGTAAAGACTTTGATGGGCTTGAGGGTCGCGGCGTCGTAGATGATGAGCTTCCGGTCTGCCCCGCCAGTGGCAACGTATTTACCGTCTGGAGAGGCTGCGACAGCGAGGATGTGGTCTGTATGACGCTGGTAGTCCTTATCTTTTGACTTGGCTGTGCTCCCCTTTAACCATAGCTCCAGCACTGGCTGCTTCCTCGGGGGAGCTGGGGGCTTCTTGGGCTTGCGCCGCGTTGTCTGTGGATATTGGTGTTGAGGGAGATCTTGCGTTTTCCATTTTTGTAGGTAAAGGTCTTTGGTGGTGGTGTAGATGTAAGGTGCGCATACGGCGATAGAGGTGAGGGCGTTGGTATTGGATCGGAAGAACGTGCGAGAGACCTTGTCAAAGCCCAATTCCGAGGCCAATTGGCGATATACCCGACCCTTTCCCTCTGCTACATCCTCTTGCAGTCGTTCGGCGATTAAATCCCTGTCAATGTCGGCGGCGTCGAAACCAGCTTCGTCCACGTGCTCCTTGACATTCTCGAGGTATCGCTCTGCAAGCCGCAATCTCCGCTCAGCGGCAGTCTCGCCCTCATCTTCTGATTCGTTGTCTTCTACTTCTTCACCACTGGCGACAGAGGCGCTGTCGTAGCTCTCGTCATCGTCTGAATCGCTTCCAGAGATGGACTCGTCGTCTCGCTCGACTCGCTTCTTGGTGGGGCCGGCAGCCTTCGAAGGTGCCTTTCCTGAAGACTTTGAGGCGGCAAGTCTCTTCTTTGGCTGTTCTGAAGTCTCAGTGCGCTTGCGCTTCTTCTGCGCACCTGGAACTGTGAAAAAGGACGACATTGTGGTGAGGCCGTCTACTCACGACTTTCAACGTCCCGCTGTGTAGATAAATTTCTTGGGCTCAGAAAAAAAAAGTTGTCCGACAGTGGGCCACGGAAAATCCTAGTGCTGCACCAAAGTTGAGCTAGCGAATCAGAGGCCCGAAGCTGAGTCCAGGTTTTTCCGGTACGAGGCGGTCAAGAGGGGCACAAATCGGCCAGGCGTGGGAAGCTCTCGGGAGAGTGTTGACGCGCAGCGCTACAGCCTAATGGGAGAGAGCTTGCTTGGTTGCTGCTGGACCTTGAAGAAGGCTGAACAACCACCTTAGTTAACTTGTCCACCAAAACACATTTGACAACTCCTCCACCACAAATCATAATATCGCCAACATGTAAGCTCTACTTAAGCTTCAGCTGCAGCTTCAAAACATACTAATACTGCTTAATAGGGAGGTACTTTTGGGAATCACTGGAAAGGACTTCACCATCATCGCAGCATCCAAGGCTGCGATGCGAGGCGCCACCATCCTCAAGGCATCCGACGACAAGACCAGAGCACTCAACAAGCACACTCTCCTCGCATTCTCTGGAGAAGCCGGTGACACAGGTACTTGACCTTGCTTCACAGCAATGGGCCTGTGGTTTGGCCCCGCGATGACGACAGCTAACACTCGCTGACCAGTGCAATTCGCCGAGTACATTGAACGAAATGCCCAACTCTATTCTATGCGAAATGAATCCGACCTATCTCCTTCAGCTCTTGCCCACTTTGTCCGCGGAGAGCTAGCCACCAGCTTGCGATCCCGAAAGCCCTACAATGTCAACCTCCTCATGGGTGGTGTTGACCCCATCACCGGCCAGCCAGCGCTCTACTGGCTCGACTACCTAGCGTCACTAGCAGAGGTTCCATATGCTGCGCATGGATACGCACAGTACGTTTTACTCCAAACAATTGCCTTTTCACAGACGCACGGCATGAGCAAGTGGATTTGGACAAGTGCTAATTCGATTCTGTTATAGGTACTACTGCCTGTCTATCCTGGACAAGCACCACCACCCCGATATCACACTCGGCCAAGGCATCAAGATCCTGACAATGTGCATCGATGAGCTGAAGCGCCGATTACCGATTGACTTTAAGGGCATGGTGGTCAAGGCGGTCAAGGCAGACGGTATTATCGACATAGAGTTTGACGACGACAAGGTGGTCAAGAGTGCTTGAGAGGTGGACGACGGATAGAAGGAAACATGACTTTGTACTACTAGATGGGTTCTGGGAGCTAATGCTTACAATAAAGGTGGTTTCCTCAGGTGGCCGCCCATGAGATGTCATGATAATCGATATGGGGCATCACGAACACTAAAATCAATGCTGTTTTCATCAAAATGGCTGTTGGTATGGACAGGTGTTTGCCTGCGTCTGTTTTGGGAGTCCAATTATGCTGTTACTTGTCCATGCAAACTGTATACCTGGGTTGTGCATTGAGAATAATGCATGTGAACCTCACTCACATCCACGTCCTAGGCTTTTCGTGTATTAAAATGATACTGATCTTGGATTGCAGTCTAAATACAACAGAGCCTGGATGTATGAGAATGAACAACTGAAGCATCGTATAGCAGGACCAAGGTGTAGTAGAGCGATACAATCAACATTGTGTCGATTCGTCAGATTTACTGATATCACCAAGCAAGTCCTATCGTCCTGGGTCGTATCACCATCTTATAGCTTGTTTCTGTAACCTGGTTCAGGTACTTCCTGTACGACGTTCAGATTAATACATGCACTTTCAATAAATCCAACTTGTATCTGTTTTTATAGATAAGATATAAATTGCTACCGTTGTCTTCCTCATAATCTTTATAAGGTCTTGGTCTAAGCGTACAAAGCTCAAGCAAAACACTTGCAAAACTACGAGGTAGTACTGTATATAGATTTTGATTGAGACCATCGCCGATTTGAGTTACCCACCCCCTTGACAGCCAAGCAGCCCTACAATCCAAGCACGAGCCCGGTTCAGCCCAGTGCCATCAAACTTTGCGCCAGTATTTAGATCAAATGATATGCAGTAAACGTCGTCAAATGGATATTCAACAGGCTTTCCGGAAAAATATCAACCTGAAGTGCAGCATCGTGTTGACCACGAGGTTGCAGGATATATATCCCAAGATATTCATATCAGTCACACTGGCTATTCTATTGGATGCTGCAAGTGGTCAGCCGATTCGAGATTTCTTAGGATCTCCGGATTGCTCAGCCCGGGCTACTGAATCGTGGGACGCTGCAAGCGCTGGTGGGAAACCCGTAAGGGTGGTGTAATGGATATATGTGCTGCGTCCTGTATGTAGAGTGCTTGTACTTTGGAAATTTCCATCCATACGGATGGTGGAAGAGTCATCGGGAAGTTGAAATACTGTACAGTACTAGCTCAGATCGCTCGTGGCCCGCTTATCGGAGATTTCCCACGATATGTACGGATGCTCAGGGTCCTCATATCCCTGTATTGTATGGATGTTGCTACTTGTGGTCGAGCAACCATGTGAAGACCCCAACTGTATTGCATATGGTGTTTGGTCTGTTTGTATTTGTGCAGAAGACTCTGTAATCAAGGCGATTCCAGATTCCGTTTGCCCAGATTAAATTCCTGCAAGCAGCCCCTATGCACTCCGGTCTCAAACCCGGTCTGGTGTGATGCTCGATAGCACTAAGCCCTGGCACTGTATCCGTAATGGATACATTCTGCGCATACTCATACAATTCCCTGTACGCGCATTTGCTTGCATTTGTCAGTTCTCTTATATATCTATTTGATGTTTTCAGTCGTCTCGCTTAGACGACTCCATACTGAGTTTCAGTATCAAAACACATACCGTCGTTATCAACCGTGCCCGGCCACCTTTCGCCGCAAATTGCTATCCACCCCCAGTTACGGCCCATCAGCCGCCCCGGATTAGCATAGAGTGGAGGTCCAGGACAAGTACCCGTGGCCCACATATCCATATCTCAACTCAACGCTCAGTTTCCACCAGGATTCTCCGCCCTTCTCTGCCTTGCCCCGCGGAACCTCATCAATAGGATAAGAGTTTCAGGAAGAATATTCCGAGTTTTATATTCACTAGAAATAATATTCTGACATGGTATACCATTTGATGATAGTCTAAACTGTAGCCATTATTATCTCACGCACTCTCGCTTCACCCTGTCTTGCCTGTCCCTCGCATAAGGTAACCTTCAACTTTCACAAGCTTGCTGGAGGTCACAATCAACTAGTGCCCGCCTCCCTGAATCCAAACTTCGTCTAGGGCAGAGATTCTGTAGGGCCCTTAAAATTCTGACGTCTTCATAAACCAGCAACGACTCAGCAAACAACCCTCTTTACCCACTCACAAGACTTCTCAGCCCCCCGGTGCCCTATTCCGTCATAAGTACCAGGTCAGTTCGTCTTCCGTTTTTCTCCCCCAGCCACGTCAAGCTTTTTGACAGGCGGCCTCGTTGCGCGGTGGCCAAAGATACTTGTCAAGTACCTCAAGCCTGCCTTGCCCACTCACGGCCTTCCCTGACCCACTCGCCCTCACCGCAGAAGGCGTAAACCCCCCTCCAAAAATCCTGACCCGGCATAATGCACACGCTAAGCCTATTCTGCCACAACGTCAACTAATTTTTTTTTTTTCTTCCCACTCTTCTTTCGCCTCTCCGCTGTCCCTTTTCTTCCCTCTTCCTCCCACAACAAACCCTTCATCTCACAAACCCTCCTCCACCCCTCTTCATCCCATCCCGCGTCCTTTCTCAAGACTTTGTCTTTCCTTCGTCTTTCCTTTGAAGATTCTGCGTGTTCTTCGAGGGATATTTGCACAGCACTGACTTTTGTTTGTGCCCAAAAGTAATCTATCTGGGGAAATTATTGGAAGCATCAGTCTTCCGTTTCTTTCTCTTTCGTTTTTCCTGTTCGTTTCTTTCGACGGGAAATTTTATCGCATCACCACTCTCGTTGATATTTGAGAGTATCTCTTTGCCTTTTTCGAATCTTTCGCGTCTTTACGACCTGACTACCTTTTCATCCTTGTCTCGACCCGAAACACGACTTGCAACATGGCCGATCAAATCAACATGGGTGGCCTCTCCCTCAACGACGGCGCTCCTCAGGGCCCTCCCCAGGGTCAGCGATCCTACATTCCTCCTCACATGCGTCGCCAGGGTGGTGGCCCTCCCGCTATGAACGGTGGTCCCGCTCCTGGTGGTCCTGCTCCTGGTCCTAACGGTCCTGGTCCCAACGGTCTCGGCAACAGTGCCTGGGCTAAGTAAGTGCCTCGCTCTTGTGCTTCATGTTTTCATCTCCAAAAGCAGTTGTTAACCTATCTCACAGCCAGAACTATGGCGCCCGCCAGTCCAACTGGGGCAACGATGTTCCTACCTACCAGAACAACAACCGTCGCGGCGGCTGGGGCGGCCGAGGTGGTGGCTACGGTGGTGGTGGTAACTTCGATGGCGGTCACTCTGGCGGCGGCGGTGGTAACTACGCTGCCCGCGGCTCTGGTGATGGCCAGTGGCGCGATGGAAAGCACATTCCTGGCCCAGCCAACCCCCGTGTTGAACGCGAGCTTTTCGGTACCGCCGACGATCCCTCCAAGCAGCACACCGGTATCAACTTCGAGAAGTACGATGACATTCCCGTTGAGGCTTCCGGTCACGATGTTCCCGAGGCCGTTCATCAGTTCACCACTCCCCCTCTGGACGAGCACCTGTGCCGCAACATCGAGCTCGCTCACTACAAGGTTCCCACTCCTGTCCAGAAGTACTCGATTCCCATTGTCATGGGTGGTCGCGATCTCATGGCCTGTGCCCAGACTGGTTCTGGAAAGACTGGTGGTTTCCTCTTTCCAATTCTCTCTCAGGCTTTCATCAACGGTCCTTCCCCTGTCCCCGCTAATGCCGCTGGTCAGTTTGGCCGACAGCGCAAGGCCTACCCCACTTCTTTGATCCTTGCCCCCACTCGTGAGCTTGTCTCTCAGATCTTCGACGAGGCCCGAAAGTTCGCCTACCGATCTTGGGTCCGACCTTGCGTCGTCTATGGTGGTGCCGACATTGGTTCTCAGCTGCGACAGATTGAGCGTGGCTGCGATTTGCTTGTTGCTACCCCCGGTCGATTGGTCGACCTCATAGAGCGAGGTCGCATCTCTCTGTGCAACATCAAGTATCTCGTCCTCGACGAGGCCGATCGCATGCTTGACATGGGTTTTGAGCCTCAGATTCGCCGTATTGTCGAAGGAGAGGATATGCCGGCGACCGCGAACCGACAGACTCTGATGTTCTCGGCCACTTTCCCCCGCGACATCCAGATGCTTGCCCGAGACTTCTTGAAGGACTACGTCTTCCTGTCTGTCGGTCGAGTTGGTTCCACCTCTGAGAACATCACTCAGAAGGTTGAGTACGTTGAGGACGTCGACAAGCGCTCTGTCCTCCTGGATATCCTCCACACCCACGCCGGTGGCTTGACATTGATTTTCGTCGAGACCAAGCGCATGGCCGATTCGCTCTCCGACTTCCTTATCAACCAGAACTTCCCTGCCACTTCTATTCATGGCGACCGAACCCAGCGTGAGCGTGAGCGAGCTCTCGAGTTCTTCCGTAACGGACGCTGCCCCATCCTTGTTGCTACCGCTGTTGCAGCTCGAGGTAAGTTTTGAACTGCGCGCAACCATCTCTTGTTTCAGAATCATCAACTAACAATTGTATAGGATTGGATATTCCCAATGTCACTCACGTCGTCAACTACGATCTGCCTACCGACATTGACGACTACGTTCACCGTATTGGTCGTACCGGTCGTGCTGGTAACACTGGTATTGCTACTGCCTTCTTCAACCGTGGTAACCGTGGTGTTGTCCGCGAGCTCATGGAGCTTCTTAAGGAGGCTAACCAGGAGATTCCATCTTTCCTCGAGACCATTGCTCGTGAGTCGTCATACGGTGGTGGCCGCGGTGGCCGTTCTCGTGGAGGTGGTGGTCGCGGTGGCGGTGCTACTCGTGACTTCCGCAAATACGGCGGCGGTGGTGGCGGCTTCGGCGGCAACAGCGGCGGCGGTTTCAACGCTCCCTCACAGGGTGCCGGCTATGGCGGAGGTGGCTTCTCCGGTGGCTCTGGCGGTTACGGAGGTGGCTACGGCGGCGGTGGCGGCGGCTACGGAGGTGGTGGCTACGGCAACCCCAGTGGCCCTGGTGCCCAGTCGTCCTGGTGGTAAACACCTCATTACCACTTGAGGCAACGTACCTCGCAAGGTACGACTCGATGCTAGCAGACACGACTAGGTCTGGCATCGTGCACGCTTGTGCTTTTGTTTTTTTTTGTTTTTTCGTTTTTCGACGTTTTATCTGGTCTCGCGATTTGCATTTGGACGACACGGCGGCACCATGACCTGCGAAGACAGACGAATGCCTCTTTGCCAGTGGCAACAGGCAGTATTCGGTCCCAGGGCTTTCACGAAGCAGGTGATAGATTGCGTTTCTTTGATTTCGGCATATTCGCTTGATACCCTTAGACCGAGATGTGGGGAGGTGGAAGACGTTGGCAGCACGCTGTGATGCAGACATGGATCTAGGTTCGGTTTCATGAACCAATGGATCTGACGCAGCATTACGAAGATTATGTTTCCGATGTCTACCTGGGGTTATCCCCTTTTACCCCGAGGGCATTTTTCACGCTTTTCACGATAGAGGGTCATGTTATCGCCGTGCACACATTTAGACAAAAGTGGATTTCTCGGTTCTCTGGTGACAAATCGCTCGTCGGTCCCTCTTGGGAATGGGGGACCGGAGGGAGAGCGATGAGAGCACCTGCAGGGAACAATGGATGATGGTCAACAGGACGGTTATGTCTGTTTTTCAACAGATCGGAGAGCACGAGCGTTGCCGCGCGACGCCCATAGGTTATGGATTTTGGTTTGGGCGGCACGGCATGGAAAGGGAAATAAAAGCTCTTGCTCTTTGCAAGTCAGGAACATGGACATGATGAAGGCTTTGGCTCATGAAATATGACGGAGTCATGAGGCTTCTGAAGACGGGACCATGATGCTACGATAGGGAGTAGACATGGACTCAGTTCCCGTGGTAGACAGACAACCAGACTGGACTGAGGAGTCCTGTTAAAAAAACGTATTGTTTTAAACTAGTTTTACGTGTGATGATAATGTTTTGGCTGTGACATTTCTTGGGCATCGTGTACCGATTTGTTGCTCCATGTGCGTTGTTTATTGTACCTAGTACAACGATACTCTAGCTCGCATGTACCTACATAGGCAACTATACCACATCTCAGTACTTGGACTAAGTGCTTGAGGTTGATGATATCTTTCTGGGGTTTCTAGTAATCTCAGTCATATACTTGTCAAGTATCTATCCTAAAATGATATATATTTATAAACTATGCAAAGTGTATGATAAATTTTGATTGTACCTTCTAAACTGCCTACATCCCTAGCTGTAGGAAGCCCTTATCAGCCTGGCCCCTAACTGTGACTCTAGGTAGCGTAGGTTTATACCAAGATGATGAACAAGGCCATGTCGTATCCGTAGTTTTAAACAGAAACGGCAGCGCGCCGGACCGTCCGGAGGTTACTCCCCAGGACGAGACTTCCATCTATGTGTACGTTTCGGAGAATTGGTACTATTGAGGCCTGACGGTAGATTGGTAATAATACGAAACCTCCCTGTTACTAGCCCGGACTTAAGTGGAGGCTTGGGCGAAGGCTGAGGTGACTCGTTCTTTTACCCTTTTAACGTACTTCTTTATGATGCTATCCCATTGGCTCCAGCCGTTGTGTTGTATTCGGAGGCTTTGCGCATCCTCTTGATAATACCACGACTGGCCCAGGGGTTGCTGCGTTGAACTTTCTAAGTCCAAACTGAGTTCGCCAAACGTGTTATCGAGAGTAGAGCCCTTGAACAGCGCAATTTGTCTTAGTAACTCACCTAGCCAAGCCCCCAGTACAACTATAGCTGTTGCTTACCCAGGAATAATGAAACTCGCTCTGTGATAGCAAGGTAGTGAAGGATTAATACAGGAAAGGCACTTGTATTGCCTTTGCGTATAGTAAAGAGGTAGAGGTAGAATGACTTGGAACTTGGAACTTGGAAATAGACAAGATACTATAGTTTTCTAAAACTTGAGTTATAAGATTCTACAAGTCTTAGCCAGGAGAGAGAGAGTAAAAGTATGTCAAGATATCCATGTTGATTTTACCTAAAACCGTGATATCCTATTTCCGTAGAAGTTCCGAGTCAACCAACCAAGAGTGTGACGTTGAAAGCTCAGCTCAGCTAGGCAAGTGCCGTCCCGTCAGCCCCGAGCTTTCCCCACAGCCTCCCGTCTCATCTACCATTCCATGTCTACCTTACCTATCGAGAGAACTTCCCCGCCCAAACCTAACAAACCTAAGACTCTCATCATTACATCGAGTTCAAAACCTCTGTTACAGAGTGTTTTGATAACTTATGGCTCTTGACACGTCGACTTGACTCACCAAGAAACCCTGAATCAACTGCCGAAACACGACGTTTCGAGAAGACAGATTGAGCCCACGATGGGTGTTTTCGACAGCATCGATTCGGCCATCACCAACCTGTTTGGGCAGTGGAATACCTACTCAACAGGTCTAGTTACGCTCTTGCTTGCCATTGTCACCTACCGAATCTTTACGACCCGCGATCCCGATGTACATCCCATGCTCCTAGCCCGCCAGGCTGTCCCGTCGTCAGTCCGAAATGAGGGAGAGAGTCCCATCTACCGATCACAGGCTGCTCCTCATGGCATGCCTCTCAATACTGGTCTCAATGTGAAGGATCCTGGAGCTTCCAAATGGTCCCGTGGCCGCAACGGCGACTTGCGGGATATCTGGAGAAAGACGGCTGAAGGTGGTGAGAATGGGGCCAAGGGACGGGTTCTTACTGTCCTTGGCTCTCAGAATGTTGTTGACCACAAGCTCGGTACGTGCGAATTCCTTGTCCCTAGAAAATTCAGGATTATTAACAGCCACAAGACGATATTACCCGTCAGATCAACCTCATCGGTCAGCACATTGCAGACGCTGGTGGCATTAGGGTTGCCATCTATTTACCAAACTCGATTGAGCTTCTGGTGACGCTCTTTGCCTGCAGCTTCTACCCGAACCTGACGACGGTGCTGATTCCCTTCGACGTCTCCAACGATGAACTCGTTTCCATGCTACGCCGCTCCGCTGCCGATACATTGGTCACCGCTCCTGGCGCATTCCCCTTCGATGCTGTAATTCAGGCGTACCCATCTCTCCGACAACTTATCTGGGTTACCGATGAAGGAAGTAACCACATGGACTGGAACGAGGTGCCTGAAGGTACTGGAGGAAACATCAATGTTGCAACATGGCAGGATATTCTTCGAGATTCTCCCGCGCACGCTGGCAGCAAGCTACCGGCTCTCGATGCTGAAAAGACCCCATCTGATGTAGTCACATTCTGGCAAAACGGTCCGGGACAGGTCGAAGAAATGGTGCGCTTCACTCAGGCAAACCTGGTTTCTGCCATTTCTGCCCAGCTCGCGGCCATCCCGACCAAGGAGCGGATCAACCCATCTGATCTATTTCTACCGGCTGATTCGCTTTCCAACGTGTACACTCTTGTACTCACAATGGCAGCACTCTACTCAAACGCTTCGATCGCTTTGAACTCGGTTGCCGGCAGGTCTCCAGATTTGGTTCTCGCAACTCAAGGGGTTGCTCCCACGGTTCTGGTGGCTAGCCCCGAGACACTGCTCAGGACGCACGAGGAATCTACATCTAGACTGGGCTCTTCTTTGGCCAAAGCCTCGCATGTCATGTCCACTCGCTCTTTGGCACTGGACGGAATCCACTCAACATCCAACATCCTGTCTGGCTTTTCCTCTGGTGCATCCCCGGCTCTTGGTACGACTCCTGGCAAGCTTCGTCTGGTATATGTGGCTGAGCGTGCTGGTACCAATACTCCTCTCCTGTCAGCCAACATCCTGTCGGATCTGCGCATCTTCACGAAGGCAAAAGTTGTGTATGCTCTGACGGCGGCCAAGGTAGCTGGTGCCATCAGCCAAACAGCTTTCTACGACTATCGACTCTCGCCTGACTCCAAGACGCATTTTGGACCTCCACTGACTAGTGTCGAGGTGTACTTGAAGGACGCTGGTGAACACAAAATCACTGATGACAAGATTGAGGGCGAGGTAAGTAATAGACTGAAACGATTGTGCTGAAACAGCGGACTGACATTTTGCAGATTGTGGTGCGAGGGCCTTGCGTTGCTGGAGGAGAGGTCAATGTTGGAAAACCTGGAAAGATTCGACATGACAACACGCTTGCTTATGCTTGATGTTATACCTCTATATGTTGGTTCAGGGGGTTCTTATGATCTTTGATAGAGATAGGAGACGAGTGTGAGTATGCAACTTGACACTTGCACAGCTGCTAGAGCTATGAGCAAACACAATATTATGGAAAGTCCATATGAAATATCATAAAGACAGCATGTGTTCTAAATATGTATTTAAAAGGTACTATGTTTTATATACTATGAGTCCCAGACTTGAGTCGATGGCATGTCACGCGATCTCTATGAAATCCGAACTAAGGTTACCCTGAAGCCCGACGCCACCAGATCGAAATTGGGCGGACTAGCTGGTCTTGGCCATATTCGTTAAATGATGACGTCGGGTCACAAGGGATATTGGGCGCAATTGACAGCTGTACCGCTACCATATAGTAGATCACAATATTGCTCAGCGTGAAAGATGATTTATTTGCCACAGATGGAACCGGGTATGCAAAGAATGTCAAAGATAGTATAATAGCGAACTGTGGTCCCTTTTTCATTTGTCTGTTGTTGCAAGATTGGATAGATATTTACCCACTGTTAGTTATAAAGCATAGAGTAATAAAATAGAAAGACGCTTCAGATATTAATTAAGCTAAACTATTAGATACTCTACTGTCAATTTTACTATGTTCCTGGTCCAGCTTTTGTCTCAACTCTTGAAGGTGGATGGGTCGGATGCATCCATGCCACGTGGAATAGGCCGAGATGGTTGCACCGAGTATGAATTAGCGCCGAATAAGACTTAATTTCTAGGCTAGTGACTGCAAGTTTTCTTGGGCCAGGAGTTCACGTCAAAGTTGAAGATTTGTTGGTTTATTTTTTTTTTTTTTTTGCTGGTGTTGTTATTCAGCCTGTTTAATTGTTATTGTCAGTAATAGCATGGACGTTGGACAGAAAGGATAGACGGCAGTTGTACAGAAGAAAAAAACAAATACTACAGACATGGATGCAACGCAATGCAATGCACATCAAGCCCTTGTTGTTAGCTTAGCACCCCTGGCCCCTGCATTTTGGTCCCTGAGGTCTTCCAGAAGCGATGGACGGACGGGAGATGCGGGCGTGTTAGGTTATTCCCAGGGATTGACTGAGTTGCCAATTCTAAAGGCATAGCATTCCAAGACAAATGTTAATGCTAGGTACCTGCTGATGCTACCTATACATTCTCAAGATGCAGATATTTACTACAACAACATGATTAGATACCCTAACACTTAGAAGCAACCTAGAACATGATCAGCGGAGCCGACATCCATATTCATCAGAGTCCAGACTTGGTTAGCTTTTGATGGGCTCCAGTCTTGTACAGTAGTTAATCTTAAGGGTCCATTGCTAATATCCAAACTTTTCTTTTGTTATTTACTTTTGTATGTACTCGTGCTGAAGAATTAACAGACAGTTCAGTTATAGAGAATGATATAAAGAATCGCCTCTTAGTTTTGCTACCCAATGGTAAAGCAGTCGAGGGTGAAAAAGTGCAACTTGACTGTATCCGTATTCTTCTCTGTCAATCATTATTATTAGGCTGAGTTCTAAGGCCAGCATCTCATACATAGTCTCGGTCTCGGGTTCCTCGGTCACGCCAAGCATGACTTAATAACCATAGACTAAGTGCCTCTCCTTCATTCTTACCTTATACAAATTTCTCTTAAACAATCGCCCATGTCTCCTGCCTGATTCGCATATCTTGAGATCGAGCTAAAAGGGAAAGCACGATACAACACAGCGCGCCTCTTTCCTTCTCTTTCGTCCAGTCCTTTCCTCTTCCTTTCCCCCGCTCCTGCAAACTGTAGCCGCAACAGCAACCGCAACCCCTTTCGGCGACGCCGTCACTTTAACAAGCGCCCTCTTTCCCTTTTAGCCCCGCGCGTGGCATGTGCGTACTAACTAATCAAGTCGAGTCAAGTCAACTAAACCACCAAAACCAAACCCTTACTTGAATTCTCCTATCACCACTTTCTACCCATCGTCACATTGGATGTCAAAAAATCTCCCCTCGCTGTCGCGTCACCTCACGCAGAGAATTCTCGCATACGTTCCAACACCCAAATGAGCCAGAATGGCCGCACGGCGGCAGCCAAACCCCCCGCGGGTCAAAATGCAGCTGCCCGCGTGCCCACAGTGAAGAAGATATCGAGGCTCTTTGCCTTCACGAGACTCGGTCGCGGTCGCCCAGAGAGCCCTAATCGACTTGTCCAGCCCGAAGAATCCGTCGTTAGCACTACTAGAGAGAGCTCCCCCGATGTCCACCAGCTTACTTCGCGACGCCGTCGCGGCGCTGAGCCAGAGCCTAGGAGGCCTGCTAGAAACGGTCTCAGTCGCCTCGTCGCCGATGACGACAATCCTCCCTGCGACATATGTGCTACAATTGACTTCCCCAGCCTGCTCAACTGGCGACCAGGTCAATCGCGACCATGGATTCCTTTGGCTCACACCCTCGCCGAGCTGTCCGCCTGTCCATACTGCATTTTCTTTCAGGCCCTCGTGGGCGCCGAGCCAGACACGACGCGCAAGTTCACACCCTACCTGCGTATTCGCCAGGCCTTTGAGCGCCTCGGCGTTGGAGAGAAGCACGAGCTCGGAGGCGCTGTATTATTCGAGGTCACCACAAAGAGCAAGGTGCTGCCGTGGGGTTATATCGTGCGGGTTATGGAGGAGAAGGATGGTTTGGCCGGGTACAAGGGGGCTACCCCCGCGATTAGAGGCCGTGTGATACCACCAAAGCTTGACTTTGCGTTACCTCGGACCTGGATCGACTTTTGCACGTCCAATCATGCGCACACGACTTGCGCTTCACGAGGGCCACCCATCCGAGGCCTCAAGCTTGTGGATTGCCACGAGGAGGAGGTGGTATTTGTGGACGATCTCGATGCCGAGACAGTCGAGTACGTTACACTGAGCTATGTACGAGGCAGTCCTACCGACGACGAGTGGAATCATGTTGGCCTGCCCAAGGTGCTACCTCCGCTGCTCACTGACGCTATAGCCGTCACCAAGTCTCTTGGGTTTCGCTATCTCTGGGTTGACCGCTTCTGCTTCCCTCAGTACAATGCTTCTGAACGACGGCGACAATTGGATAAGATGGGTCAGATCTATGCCCGTTCTTCCCTGACTCTCATCGTCGCCGCGGGTCAAGGTGTGCAGGATGGGATTCCTGGTGTCAGTGTTCCACGCGAGGAGCAATTATCGCTGCAGACTGAGGCTGGTTACTTCACCACGTCACTTACAAGGCCTGATGTTGAAGTTGCCAACTCAAAGTGGGCGTCCCGTGGCTGGACTTATCAAGAAGGTCTACTATCGCATCGCCGCCTCGTCTTTACCCCTTCACAGATCTACTTCCAGTGTCAATCCCTTCATTGCCACGAATCCATCTCATTTCCTCTCCAGACAAAACCTGCCCTCAACCTAGGCCGTGTTTTCTCTCTCGACGGCGTCGGTAACCGTACAGGAGACTTCAAGAACCTCATCGGTGGCTACCTAAACCGAGAATTTGCCCTTCCAGAAGACCGTCTAGACGCCTTCAGGGGTATACTAGACCATTACGCTCAGATGGATCTTCCCATGGATAACGTTCTTGGTCTCCCTCTTTTCCATGCCGACGACTTCAAGAACGTTTCCAATCCTACCCGGACAGATCGTTTTGTGGTCGGCCTTGGGTGGCGGTACGATCCTCTAGGGGATGCTGAGACATCAACGCATTCTATGCATCTCCACGGCCCATTCCCCTCATGGACCTGGCTTGGCTGGAAGCCTCGCTCGGACTATACCGGCCATGAGCCCAACTTGAATTTCTACCAAGTTGGTGATGAAAGCCCCCTCATCGACAACATCACGGCCGTGCCCAAGATGACTATATCGATTGGCTTCAAGGACGACAAAGTCCTCGAATGGGAAACCGAAGGCGACGCCATTGCCGCCCGCTCGACGCCCATCTCTTTTCTACGTATCATGACATACTGTTTCGAAATCAGCCTCACTGTCGCTTCTCCTACCACCACCACCTCCTCCTCCGCCGTTGCCGCAAACATCACACTTACGTCGCCCGACCTCCGCGACGCTCTCCACCCTTCCATAACATCCCTACTCCTCCGCGCTGCGCACTCCTCCCTCGACTCCTCTTCAGAGCTTCCATCCGGCGAGCACGAGCTCATCGCCGCCTTTATCTCAGGTCGCGACTGGAAGGTTGATGAGTCTTATGAGTCTGCCAACCTTCTCATCTGCGGCCGGCGCAACTGGGACGCCGATGATGTCCTCGTCCGCCTAGGCACCATTGAGCTTGGCGCCGGCGGCTTGCTGGGCGTCGATGAGGAAACAGCTGTCGTCAAAGGAGCCATGAACTATGATGGGAGGTTGGATGTGCAGCTAAGGGAGCTCGATATATACTGATATTTAACTGCTCTCATATTTGCTACTATATTTGCAAATTTTGGCACATATTCGCATACCTCTCTCATTTCAGACACGCTTACATACTTCACTACATGTTGGAACATAAACGACGGCATACAATAACTATATACCTAATACATGTTTGAATAGATCCGGGATAGGATAAAACACGGATGCATATATGTATATATGCTTGCATGAATGGCTGGACGGTTGGCAAGGGGTGTTTGTCGGATATCTCTTTCTCTAGATACCATTTCACATGTATAAGGGGCAGCATCGCGTGGAATAATTTATGATTAACATCTTGGGTATCTTTTCTGTCCTTGCCGTGTTTCCAGCGCGTTCCCACTCACGCAACAACAATCAAGTAGACGCTCACATGCCCATATCCTGGATCGCCCTCTTAGTCAAGTCTTCTTGCACCCATCCTGTAATTCGGCCCCCAACGTCACCGACCAGCTTCTCGTAGTGTGCGCCAGGGAAGAAAAGCCCGCAGTGTGCCCCGACCTCGTCAACGTCTGACATGTAGATATCAACCCATGTCGGGTCCGTCACTCTACCGCCCTTACTAGGCAAGGTGCAAAACTTTCGTAGCTTTTGGGGCTTGTTCGAGTTGAGGTTGCGGGCCTCAGCGACAATTTCAGCCTCCGTCACCGGCTGACCGTCTTCTTCAGCTTCTGTATTTTGTTGGTAAGCTCCTTCATGTTCCTCTTTCTGCTCCTCTTGTGTTTTCTTCTCGCGCTCGGCGGCCTCTTTTGCCAAACGCTGCTGTTCTTTTTGGGCCTCCTTTTCCTGGCGAGCTGCCTCCTTGAGGGCTTTCTCTGCCTCCTTTTGTGCACGCTTTTCGCGCTTTTCGAGAAGTTTCTCACGCTCCCGGACTGCCTTGGCGTGGTCTTTTAAAGCGTGCTCATGAGCGCGCCGGATACGTTTAGCTTCACGCTCGGCCTGCTTACGCTCATCCTTGTCGGTATAGAGACTAGGATCGGGAGTCTCGGGAGCTGTAGGAGGGTCAGGAAGAGGAGGTAGATCAGTATCTTCCTTCAGCTTTGTTACATCAGGCGTATCTTCTGGAGTATGAGAAACAGCGTTCTCATCGATAGGCGTAGGGTCGATGCTATGCATGGAAAGCCGGTTGATATCAGAAATGATGGATTCATCATCACCGACCGAATTGCCGTTAGCTATAGTGCCCGATGGTTCATTCGAGAGACTTCCGGCATCTGCATCCAGTAAAGTTTGGTGGTTTGTAGAATTTCCCATGGTGTCTCGATGTTCCAGTGTGATGCTTGGCTTAGAATCCCGCGACTGACCTCGTCCTTCTGTATCGACCTTGAGCAACGAAGAGTCTGAGGCCATAGATGATGTGGCATCCAAGCTATATGATAGATCAAAGCTCGTTTCGGGGGAGGCAGCATGTTCCTTGGGGCTATCTGCCCCAGTCTTGGGGGAGTTTGGCTTTGGGGACTTCGGACGGCCCGAACACAGAGTGTAGTAATTGACGAAGCGTACTCTTGCTATTTTCCTAGCTGGGTCTTGTTTCATATCTTGGGATTGAAGCTCATCAACATCTTCAAGATAGCGTATTTTTTTGTACCGTGACTCGAGGCCCGTCATATCAGCAAGACAGCTGCCAAATTCAAGATATGAAATGACATGCTTTGCAGCAGCCTGGACAAGACCTTCGGAGCGGTACTTGGAAGCAAAATGTAGCATTCGGCGCATGAAGGGTCGTTCCTCAAAGACCGAGTCATTGAAAAAGGGCTGGTTGAAGAAGGGATCGTATGGAAGCTGGGGGGCAGAAGGGTTGGCGATTGGGGGGCTAGCCATAGGAGATTCCGAAACAGAACTCTGAGAGTTGATAAGATACAGTGATGAGGCACTAGGATTTCCAACCATGGAGGTTTCTGGGCCGTAAGGAGTAGTCTCGTTGGCGTTTCCTTGGCCACTTGGTGGCGTAGGCGCAGGCTTGAATAAACTCGATATTCCAGACACGATGATACCTGGATGTAGACCAAGGAATGGGCAATCCAGAGATACATGACCTATGATCCGGTGTTTGAAGGGGTGTGTGCTATACGGACTTGGATTCGGCTGTTGCATAGTTTAGTAACGTTTGACCGCAAGGGACTGGACAATGGCCTACCATGAGAATGATATCAGCAGCCAAGATACCACCCATGGAGTGCCCGACAAGGACGACGTCGGTGTTAGGTGACTCATGGGGAGCAAGCCATTCGCTAAAGTTGTCTCGGGCAACATCTACAGAGCGATAAGTCTTATAGCGTGGGTAAATCTTTGAGTGAATAACATGGGAGTCGGCGAGGAGGTTAGCTAGAAGGGCATGGACATGTGCAGGGAATGAGCGAAAAGATTGGTCGTTTCCCAAGAAGCCATGTATGTAGATAACAAGCAGTTTGCGTCGACCTAGATAGTCGCCAGTTGGTGTAGGCTGAGGGTTTAAAGATGTTTCGGGGAGAATAGACTGAGTAGATGAGGAGCGAGGATCGGGGCCAAGCCATGGACCAGACGAGGAGGCACGAGGAGCGTAGGGCCCGCTCGAGTACGGAGATGAAGACGGAGGTTGATACCTGCTCGGCGCCGAAGGAGAAACGGACCTTGGAGGTAGTGGAGGCTTCTCGGTATAGGCCGGCGGCGGAGAAGAGGGGTCCATGATAGTTTGTAGCAGATGGCGCGGTAAGAAGGTCAAAGAGCTGTAGCGAGATCAAGTATCCAGATTCCTAGGTTTGGCGTTGTTTTTGGATTTCTGCTTCGCTCACTGGCCTCAATGATTCAGTTTGTTGGCGCTGAATGAGATGACAAGAGATTGGTGATAAGAGGGAGCCAACGTGGGGTAAACTGTTGGGCCCTGGAAGAGCGCACAAATGATGGAAGCAGCAACTGGCGTCATGAGAGTCTCAGAGTAAAGTCAACAAGTAAAGTTGAATACTGAGATGTGAGACCTAATCAGCTCGAATTTGCCGCTTCGATCTTGATGATCTGAAACGTGGATGATGTTGGTTGTGCCAAGTTTTTCAAGTCTGGTGGTTGCACCTTGAACGTTGAACGTTGGAAGGATCGGCAGGCAGGTTTCTGTACCGACAGCTCTTTCCCAGCATGGAGCCTAGAATAGTAAAAATCGACAAGGTAAGTGCAGTCCAACTGCAGATTGATGGAAGATTTATTGTCTAAGGTACTCTATATCAAAGGTAAGATATTTAGCTTATTCATCAGTGTGCGAATTCCTAAACCATGATATAAGGTACTAAGGTAGTTTGGCCAAATACGCGTAAAGGGATCTGTACTACGGCGTAGCCGTGGCCTTTATCATAGCAAGATGTACGGATATGAACCATCTGTTAAAGATAAATACTGCTCTTCTCAAGCTTGATAGGTGTGTATGATTTGATTTGAGGAGATAATATATATGGAGACTTGAAGAGGAGGATAGGTAGGTACTGACTTATAAAAGTCGTTAAAATTGATTGGTTGGTACAGTACCTGACAGTCCAAAAGGTAACTTGGCTGGCGTATGTCGAACTTCACAAGGCAGACGCAAGCCAACTAATGCACTACTCCAGTTCACAATCTCACCTCGCCCTACAAACCAGTATTAATTGCATAACTACCTACCTGAGATAGGTATCTCTTCATAACTAGCCGCTGAGCCTGACGTCTCCAAATCTAGAACCTCTTGGGCCAACCGGCATTGCCTAGCCATGTTGGGTCACGTTTTCCGATGACCCGTTTTTGAGGCAGTTTCTAAATCGAGAGATGATTACCATGAAAGCTGACTCGATCGAAATGGGTCTCTAAAGAATGAATGACTGGAACATCGTATTCCTGTTGTCGACGGGCGGGCAACTGCTTCCGCAAATGCATGCGCATGTGCGGGGGACGAAAAAGATATAGGCCTGATATTTCGTATTCAAAAGCCATATGTGAAGTGAAGAACGCATCATGTTTGGCAAGAGCTATTGCTGAAATTGTTAAGCAGACATGCCAGGTAGAGAGTGTGTATTACATCCAAGCTTGAACTTTTCCTCGGCGTTGAGGACAAAGATGGACAAGGAGAACCCAAGCGGGAATAGGAGGACCCTTTTCTTGTCAACTAATAAACGAGTTCTTCCGGAACCCACAATCCCGACACCATGGCTGGATGCATTCCTGCAAGGGACGACGGAATGTGGGAGCGAGTGCAAGGCCCATCCGCCAGCTGTATCTGTAACAACCAACGGGACTTGGCTATATGATAATTAATACATATGGAGCCGCGAAGCCATGAGCTTAAGTTATTAGTTATAATATGTAACACCGGGGCGCACTATGTTGTGGTCCGATTATACTGTATCTTATAGCATCGAAACCGGGGCTCTTTGTTCTGCTTCCGTCAGGTCAGAGCATCGCATCAGCGGATCTTGACTGGAGCTGGAGGCTTAAAAACTCAGCACAACCTACGGATGCCTCAATGCAACGCAAGCTTGGACCCGCTGTAACAGGCCAGTCATCACGGACAGGGCCCATTGACCAGGCTGGACCTCTTGGTGCTGCAGGTATTTTTGGCATCCAACCTAAGGTATGTTTTCAGCTGAGATGTCATTGGCCAATTCTAGAGTTGAGTTCAAAGCGCCACAGAGAGAGACTCAGTGACAGACACCTACCCAGGAAAAGGGGATAAGGAGGAGATTGATGAGGCTCTATGGGTGGATAGCATGGATGAGAAAGAACAATAAACATGTTTAGGCTTGGCTGGTTGGAAGGGTGAGTTGGTACGGATACTCCGTACTCAGCAGTAAAGGTACTGTAGTATTCAATGTCGATCTCTTTAAGCTTCCATTCCCGAGCATAGACGGACGACCTTTGGTTTGTTAGCTTTGAATATGGCTGATCACTCACTCTAGAGACGCTACTGTATAAATGACAGCCGTTGACCACCAAGAAGAATTAACCTACTTACCTACCTCACTCTCGCAACAACCTCACTGTTGGAACCAGCAGAAACACATTCTTGCCAAGTCTTGAATCGAATCTCACTTGTTAGCCCCGATTCGTCAAGTCTTCCGCGACACGCGCGTGCTCACCACCCCCCAGTCTAATTTCCCCGATTGCGTGAGCTGCTGAACCCTTGTCCAGTCACCGTTTTCTCCTACCAAAAGCCCACCATTTCATGCTAAGCAGCAGGCAAAGAATAAGGTGGCTTACCATACGTGACACGATATAAGTAAACAGACTGGGAACATGGATAGTCTCTTTATGCGTCTCGTGGGTTTTGACTACTGAAAGAGAATGCGTTGAGAGCCTCCTGTTATTATGGATGGTACGGAGTACATATAAGGGGCGTCGTTTAGCAGCGTGTTTGACAGGTGAGCATTGTCCTTGGGTTCGCAGCAAGCCCGCCAGAAGCAAAGAAAGAAGCACCCAAAAGCAAAGAGAGCTCAGGGCGACACGAGGGGTCAGTCGATAGAGTCTTTTTAGTGCAGTTGTGGCTCTCATGGGACGACCAGATGTTAATAATAAATGCTCCTATTGACTTGGCTTGCTTTTGGTTAGATTCAAGAGTGTGTTGGTGACAGACAACCGTTTGATCCAAAAGACAATCTTGTCCAACAATGTACATGAATGGATCATGTTTGTCTTAAGTAGGTTCCTTCTACTAATGTACGCGCCGCAGTTGAGAGGTGCATCCTCAAGCAGTCTCTTGATAGGACACGGGACTCTTACGCCAACTTGCACGATTCAAATGAGCACCCCCTAGCATCTTCGAATTGTGTTTCTTGTCGTATTCCGTGGGTACCTGGCTAAGAAATAATGGCCCTACTGCCGCACCCTTGTCTTAATATCATACGGCTGCCCTATGCTGATTGGTTTTGGGATTGGCCTGCAGAGTCCACCCTCATCTCAAGCGAGATTATCCCCATCTCACGGGCTCTTGTTCACCACCGTTAGCTTATCCATAACCTGCGCATCGTCCAGTTGAATCCCAGCATGGACACTGACTACAGGGAAGACCAACGCAAGTCAGAGGAACAAAGAAGGAAGCAGGAATTTCTGGAGGGAAAATCGCCCAGGTCGCCAACTAAAGTACCTGGAGACCAGGACCCCTGGCAATCCATGCACACACCACATTGACCTTCAACGAACAGACTGGAACCGTCACAACCATCATTGGAACCAGGCCAGGCCAGGTCTGGAGAAGGTCGTGCTTGTGCTTGTGCTTGTGCTTGTACTTGTGCTCTCGGTCCCCGCGTTCTCTCCCGCGTCAGTTCAATTTAGTATAGGCGTCTCCCGCTTGTTTGTTTCTTTTCGTTCTCTTTCCTTTGTTCGGGCTCTCATCTGGCTATAGTCACCAACCGTAATCACTCTCTTTATTTTTTGCTTCTCCAGTCGCTCTCTTTTCTCTCTTTTTGACACTGCCGCTCATTAAGTCACATCCTACCTTTCGAGACGAACATCGACGAAGAAACCTGCACGACGTTGACGACGATAAACCAGCGCTCCTTTTGTGTGTTTGTCGCCATGCCCATCGTCGAGACCGACTTCTAGGATCCGATATTGAAAGACAAAGGAATACATACCAGCGGAGGCTCAAAAGTGCACACGTTGCTCGCTTTGCCAATTTCGAGACCACAGCCAGCCCAGCTCACCAACCAACCTTGCGGACCGACATAAGGAACGAAGGATCAGTCATTGATTTGTTGTTAGGTCTCGACTTCTTGTATCTCGGACCACGAAGGAAACCTCGAGGACTGAACAAAGAAGACAAAGTGACACGAGTAAGAGTGCAAGGGGCGAAATATCTCCTAGCATTCTGGACCTGTCATTCTCTCTTGTCCCCGGCCTGTCCACATCCACATCCACGTCCACATCAGCCCCGTTCTTTGTGCATCTAGGGAGTGCTTATTAGTACTTGTGTGATCCTGGAGTTTGTGGCATTAAGTGGATGATCAAATGGTCATGTGCTTGTTAATGGCATTTGATTCTATTTCACTCTCGTCGTCTTATTCTGGAACCAGCCCCAAAGCAAGCCCCAGCACCTAAAAAAGTACAGTACAGACCTGCACTCGTCGACACAAAGGGCAAAAGACAGTCTCGAAACATACACTAGCGAATACGATCGCTGCGCCGCGTTCCGCATTGAGCCAAATTCCTCTCTCTTTTCCTTTCACCTGGGCCAGTCGTGTTGTTATTTTAGGTACCCGTTTCTGAAACCGGTTGGCGCACGTCCCCTGCGTTAGTAGGGCCAGTACCCAGCACCTTACGCAATCTTTCAGGGCTACCTCCAGTAAAGTGCAGCGAAGTCATCGGTATCGGCACAGGCACTCACTTCATCGCCACGCTCCCAACGGGCCAAGCCCGCCGGCCACGACGACCTTACCCAATGACTTATTCGTTCAGCGGGCCTTCACTCGCTCAGGCCCTGCAAAAGGATAAGGATAGGGATAGGGATAGGGATAGGGAAATGGATGTCGATCCTTCGCCATTGACCTTGGCTCAATCTGTGCCATCATCTTCTCCTTCATCCATATCCTCGTCCTCGGATCTGTCCGAAATTGACTCTGATCCTGACTCTGATTCTTCATCTCGTCACCCTCGTTCTGCTTCGCATCCTCATCCTCATCCTCACCACTACGCTCGTTCCAACGGAAACGGAAAGGACACCACTCACAGCCATCTTCACCACGCTCATCTGCAATTGCATCAACCCGAAAGTGTTAATGACCAAAACCAAAACCAAAACCTACAGAGCCATCTCAAGCTCCACAAGACCGGCCACCATTCCCACCACTCACACCAGCACCAGCGCCAGCACCGAAGCAACTCGCCAGCCAACCTCCATCTCCACGCTGCCCAGCCCGAAAAAGTTCAACCCGATGCCCTAAAACCTCGCGCTGAGCAAAGTCTCGTCACCCAGGTTGTCCAGACCATTTCGCTCATCCAAGTCGTCGACCCGGCCGGCTCTCCTATCGAAGTTCAGACCCATATCGCACCTCCCGCTACCGTCGTCGTGGATCCTGCCTCGGGCAGCACCGTCGCCATTTCTAACCCGGACCCGGCAGTGTCTGTGGCGGTCGCGGCGCCGATTCCGGGCCCGAGCTCTAATGTTCCGACGCCTCCATCCGCTGCCGCCGCGACCGCCGCCGTGCAAACAGACATCCCCGGCCTGACCGACCCGTCACCGTCACCCTCCGCTCCAGATGCGACCGTATCCGAATCTGCTGCCGAGCCTGCTTACGCGACATTGCCAACCACCGATGTGCCGTCCGATACAGCTCCCGAAACTCTCGTAGAGACGTCCGCACCTGTAACGTCCACGGATCCGGACACCGCGAGTCAGGATACAACGTCACCGGTTGACCCTACAACCGCTCCCGACACGACGGCCTCCGAAGACAGTGGGTCGCAAACTTCTGCTGCAACCACTGGTATGCCTCTTCGCCCTTCTATTTATAATTAAAGTTCATCACCATGTGCTGACTGACATCGCTTGCTGCAGAAGACCTAGACGCGACGACAACCGACGCGCCTACCTTAATAGAGACTACATCTGACATAACCTCGGAAGCGATATCAGAAACTACCTCTGAGGTGAGGTCTGATGAGACTTCTAAAGTGACTTCTGGAGTGACCGCACAAGCCGTTACAGACACGACTCAATCGGAAGCTAACCCTTCTTCAACAACGAACACTGTATCGACGACGACGAATACTTCTTCACGAACGCGAAGCTCTTCCACTGTCATCGTAGTATCATCTACCTTTGTTACATCTTCCATCAACCCCAGTTCTACGGTTTCGGATTACAGCTACTCTGACACGGTGTATTCGAGTATCTCGGCAGAGGAAACTTGGACCTCAAGCTGGGTAGACGACGATTACGAAGGAGAAGGCGGCGGCGCGACGGGTGAGACTCAACCACCGGTAGCGACGAGCACATCGAGCTCGAACGGCACAGAGCCAGGAACGCTTTCGACACAGCAGAAACAAGTAATCGGTGGTGTTGTGGGTAGCGTCGCGGGTGTGGCGTTCCTAGCGTTCTTCGTCCTGCTTGCTCTCAGGTATAAGAAGAAGCATCCCGGAGGCGGCCTTCTGGGAGGAAACCAAATCGGAACGCGAGCAATTGGTGGTCCCAGCAGTGGTCCAGATGGCGGAAGCAGCGCAAGTATAGCAGAGCGCCCCGGAGCCTCTGCAGCCATTACGGCTGCATTCGCTGGTTTGATGGGCAAGAAGGACGAACAAACTCCTGATCCGGCTGCAACTGGCGAGCGAGGCTTCTACCGAGTATCAGGCAAGAAGCTGCCTTCTGTCCTCCAAGTAGGCGGCGATGGTTATTCTGATCCTCGAATTGGAAGTCAGCTCAATAGCCAGACAAATCGAGAAAGCGTCATGAGCGGTCACTCTGATTACTGGAGAGGCTCCATGGCGTTTGACCCGAATGACCGGGAGTCACCTCATCTAGCCCTCGGAACACCGATGCGACCTATAAGTGGCGTCCCCGTCATCCGTTCGGGTCCAGCACGAACACCGGTCACAGAATCAAATCCCTTCTCCGATCCTCCGCGGCCAAGACCGGACTCAGATGCCCTCGGAGGCTCAATAGGAGGAGGTGGATCTGTTGCTTCAGGCGATGGGTCTTATGGCTCACCGTCACGGTTCCAAGAGAGGATCTGACATAACCATGCCTGCCTTGGCGTTCTGCTTTCGTCGTTTCTATTTCTGATACCTGAGCGTTCTTGACATTGTTGTTGCTTTATCAACAATGTTGTTATACTCATTTAGCATTACTATTGCTGCTACACACATCAGCTATCTATGGCCGCCAATTGCGGTTACTGCATTTTCACCTCCATTTTTCTGTCGGTTGTCGTCACATACCCGGGTGGCGCGAGAAGCATTTGTTTGGCGTTTTAGGTGGTCATCGCACCACCAGGGATCTCTTTGCAAGTACAAAGCCTCGAGGCATGGGACTTTTAGACGTGGAAAGGGAAGTAGAGGTTAAAAATAAAGAGGGGGGGTATTTTCTTATCACAAAAAGGAGGAAGCTGGGCTAATTCTACTGGAAAGCATACATATACTCTGCGACGCTTGACGGTCCATTCTTTTCTTGTCTCTCATTAACGACCACTTTTACTATGCTTCTTTTTTTTTTCTTCTTGTCTTACTTCTCTTCCAACTTATGACCTCTACTGGGAAGGGGATATCTAGGGGTAAAATAGCAAGCTGCAGGTGATGGTGAAGATAAGCGAGGGGAGAGAGGGTCTGGTGTATATATAATACAAGCTTGCCACCATGATTCAAATAAGATATCAAGCCTGGAGGGCTATTTTGAAGCCATTTTCTACTGCTGCCTCTATGGACATAGACCCTCAAGCAATCTGTTTGACCTTGCAACTATGTGTCAAAGTTATATTATAGGTTGAAGGCTCATGCTAAGTTGTTTATATCTCTCATTATGATTCCTGAACCAGAAACAGTCTTATTACCGCGTCATCACCTTACAAATCAACTTTGATGCCATGATTCTTATTAACTATGTGTATGTAGCTTGTGCTGGGTTGTATTATCTCAAACACCATCCGAGGCAGATACGAAACAGGACGAGACCCTGAAAGATAACGGCTACATCTTATTCACCTTGCTATAGCGTATAGAGGCCCATTTAACTGTCGCCGGATGTTGCTCTGCCATGTGTCTCGGAATATGCACAGACCTGAGATGTTTGGCCACGCATGGGGGGCTTGGGGAACGCCCAATAGAATCTGCTTCCAAGCGTTTAGAGAACGTCTGATACTGGTATTTTCTATCAGAGACGAGATGAAAGCATATTGTATGTGGTAAGGCTCTAACGCTTGCTTGGGCGTTACAGATCTGCGACACGTCATTGAGGGACTAGTTCTAAACCTGAGAGATGCCAAGTTATATCCTTCACAGGATACGTTCAGTCTGGGTGCTTGAGGGCAAGGGGATGCTCTTAGGCAGACTCAATTGATAGTCTGTAGCTTGCTACTACATCTTGGCAGAGAGCAGCTGAAGCTGAAGCAGATCAATTTGTCAATCCGAGACGTTGTCGATAGTGGAGTGCAGCCTTGATCACAGACAGATTCAGCCATGTAACTCTAACGGGCACCCAACGGATATAACTAGTCATATTGATGAGGAAACCTTGACGCCTGCTTTGCGTTGCGTCAACATTTTTTTACCTGGGCTAGTATCAAACGAGGCTTGTACTAGCTAGCTAGACAAAGACGACTAAGCTATTCGCGGACATTGCAACTTGTCGGTGACCAATGAACAATAGAGATAGAAAATGCAGTCCTGTAGCTCAAGACAGGGTCAACAATGGCTCCGTCACCAAAATGCAGGTTTTGATCATGGCTTTAGTTTTAGTCTAGGCTAGGGGGCCGTTGACTGCCGCGCAGTCAGGTGTTTGGTTGATTATCAATCAGCTGGTTAGTCTTAGTTTGAATAAACAAGTCCAAATCACGTTATCAGCTCTAAAGCTTCCCCTACTACTATGTACACATTGGCTGCTGAAATGGTTGTTCATTTCCTCGTGTTTCTGCAAAAGTGTTATAAATATAGTATCTATCGAAATATTAGCAGATGCGATTGGCCGGTAGTAGTGACATTATCGAGAGCTGCTTATGGACAGCCTTTGATGACCGCTACTACTACCGGCCGCCTTGCCCTTAGAGGATGTAGCCTCTTTCCTCTTTCCCTGATTTGAATGGAATTTCCGCGGCGCCTGCCCTGTCTACCTGCCTTAGCTGTGAACGGTGAATGCCCCCGGAGCTGAGCCCCTTCCCCCTCCTTCCTTAAGTGCAACTCGTTTTGTTTCACCAGCGAGACGAGTTGAGGAAAGCACGACACGTAGGGGTGCCTCGCACTAATAGCATCGTCAAGATACTTTATTAATTTTTCAATGCATTCGCATCATCTACCATTTTCATCCAAGTACACAAACCTCAGCTATTAGCTATATCAATATCAATTATTTACATCACCGTCTCGAGTGTTATACTGTAGCCATCCATTCATTACATATCATCAAGCTCAGTAGCCATTGAACTCACTCCTGCTTCTTTAAACTACACGCTACCCACGGAGCGTCACACCAAAAACACAAATCAACACTCCGCCACCCCACCCACCACCTCGGCCTCAGTCTGACACTGACAGTCATAGAGTCGGTCCAGTCAATTCAGTCTTGGTTAAGCTAAGCTAGTCGCCGATGGGAGCTCTTTAGCGCGCCGACGTCTCCAAATCTCCCACCTTTGGACGCTTCGGCTTCTTCCTCGACCTGGGCTGTCTCTCCTTGACCTTGTCCATCATCATATTAACTTAAGCGAATTCCGTGCGCTCCGATCTACGATCTACGCTAGGTAACCAGCAGATATTCTTCATCCTCTCCACAACTCCAACTTTCTGCGCCGTCCATATGAACTCCCTATGATTCGTTGTGAAACCTGCGTTTCAAATTGCCGGCCTTTGACAAGTCCCCAACTTATTCCATTCGCCTTCCACCACCATCCTTTGTCGCACTTTTCAATTACCAAGTCGCAAACAACGACCCCATCGCCTCTGAATTGTCTGTGGGCACGCCGCTCGCGCCGCTTCGCGAAACTTGACTCAACCACCATTTCGACCGACGTATACGAGTAACGATCGCTTTGACTTCGATCCAGATGGATCATATGGGCTTCCAGGTGCCGGGCATGGCCCCGCCTGTCATGAATCAACCGCCGCAGATTTTTGGAGGCTATGACGGCCTGCCGCAATTACCCCCTGAGGTCGCCGCTCAGATGTTCACGGACTCGGCCATGTTGCTCGACGATTCCAACGACCCAAAGAGAAGAAGAATTGCTAGGGTAGGAAACCCATGGATGACGACAGGAATAGCTGGTTTCCAGATCTTGTGTGCTGATCGGCAATTCAACAGGCTTGCGATATGTGCCGAAAGAAGAAGATCAAGTGCGATGGCAAGATGCCTTCTTGTACTCACTGCATCAATTACAAGACTGAATGTGTCTTTACACAAGTTGAAAAGAAGCGCGCGCCTCCAAAAGGGTAATTCTGTCCATGTTTGCTGAGTGATGATTCGGTTGCTCATAAGTCTGCAGTGCCAAGTATATCGAGGGACTTGAGAATCGTCTGAATCGTATGGAGCATCTCCTAAGGCTTTCCGGTAGGCACTTATCACACTACTTTTGACACTACTAGAAAATTGACATACTCACATTACGTGCAGGTCTTCTCGACGAAGAGGACGGAGACCTCGGTGCCTTGGAAAAGAAGTTGATGGAAAGACAGCAAAAGTCACGGCAGGCTTCAATGGTTATTGCATCCAACTCGAACTCCCCGTCTCATTCTACCTCTGTCCACTCGGTTGCGGACGGAGCCGAATTTACTCCCCAAAGCTCACTTACCTCCCCTAATCCGGCCCTCAAGGATGATAAGCGCAAGTCATTGACACCAGCTCCGGCAACAGCCTCAACAACAGCTCCAACGTCCTCTACGGCTGGGGACGATCCCAGCTCAGAAAAGCATGAAGAAGTAGAGGCTCTTTCAGAGATGATGTGTTCTCTAGTAACCAACAATTATGGAGAGACAAGATATATAGGTATGTTGCTACTCTTGACCAGAAATAGCTCTCTTTTTTAATTTGGGCCAGGTTCATCTTCTGGATTTTCCATCTTTTCACCAAAGGGAGTTTCGTGGGTAAACTCCAAGACGGGAGACAACTCTTTTCAGCGGACTATATCGGACATATCTGTCGATGACCATAAGTGGACTAATTGGAAACCTGAAGTCTTTGGCGATTTGTTTCAACGGCCCATCTTCCGACCTCTGCCCTCCAAGCCCGAGGCGCTGTCGCTACTCCAGGACTATTTCGACAATTTCAACTGCATCTTTCCTCTTTTTCATCAGCCAACATTTATGCACCTGGTAGAGATGCAATATTCATCTGATCCGTACCAAGGTTCCGGTTGGTGGGCAAGTCTCAACTGTGCGCTCGCTATTGCCCACCGTTTGCGAGTTATGAGCAATCTTGTTCCCCAGGACGAGGACAACAAGGCTTGGGGATATCTCAAGAATGCCATGGGCGTGTTTCCTGAGTTAACCATGCGCAATACTGACTTGTTGAGTGTTCAGGCGCTGCTTGGCATGGCTTTGTTCTTGCAAGGAACGCCCAACCCTCAACCCACCTTTCTTCTGGTCGCGGCAGCGATGCGTCTGGCGCACAGTATCGGCCTACATAAACGCGGAACTGGTTTCAACCTTAACCCTATCGAGATTGAGCAGCGCAAGAGGGTGTTTTGGATTGCCTATATGCTGGACAAAGATCTTTGTCTCCGAGCTGGGCGCCCGCCAGCTCAGGACGATGATGACATGAACGTTGAACTTCCAGATGCTGACCCGGAGGACAACATTGGCAATATCCCACTGGCTGACGGTAAAGGAAAGATGAATCTTTTCCGCGTTATGTGCGAGTTTGCCACCATTGAAAGCGAAGTCTATAAGAGACTGTACTCTGTTCAAGCTACAAAGCAATCAGATGCTGAACTCCTCAATACCATCGGCGAGCTAGACCAGAAGCTGGAAGACTGGAAGGATCGTATCCCGATCGATTATCGACCAGAGCATGAAATCAACGCTTCGCACACTCCTTTGATCCTACACGTTGTCATGGTGCATCTCACCTATTACAACTGTCTCACGACCATTCATCGCATGTCGGTTCATCACGGGTACTGGACTAGTCGACTGTCCAATTACGCCATCCAAGGTCTGAACGCTCGACCCCTTAATCCACGAGTATTTTCATCGGCGGCTTTGTGCACGGCTGCAGCGCGAGCATCTGTCTCTTTGCTGAAGTATGTGCCTCAAGGCGACTTTGCTTGCGTCTGGTATGGTTTCCGGTTCGAGTCCATTAAGCAATACACTAATCTCGTAATTAGGATGATTCTATACTTTCCAGTCTCCGCGCTCGTGACGCTCTTCGGAAATATTCTGCAAAACCCTCTCGACCCCCGAGCGAAATCAGACACTCGACTCATGAACATGGTGGTTACTTTTCTCTCCATGCTTGGGCAGGAGGCTGAGCAAGGTGGCGTGCACCGAATGCTCGGAATTTGCGCTGAGTTTGAACGGATAGCTAAAGCCGTTATTGAAAAGGCTGAAAAGGAGCAGTCTTCGCGACGTAAGCGCAAGAACCAAGACGGAGCAAGCAAATCCTCGTCCAGCGCTACTGCGTCCGCAGCAAAGGCGTCCTCGACATCGAGCACTGCCAACTCGAACCAGACACCTCGGCATCCTCCTGCTACGGAACCGACTCCTCCTAGTTCGGTATCTTCTACTGCTCACAGAAGGCCGTCGCAGGCACACTTGTCGCCGCCTCAGGTTGGTGATACGAGGGGGTCCTTTTCCATGAGTACGCCAATGAACGACCCTTCTCCCTCGGTCATGTCGGCTGGTTGGCCTCAGGAGTTCCCCGTGCCCCAAGATTTCCAGAACGGCGAATTTGATTCGATGAACTATGGCGACGGCAACACGCATTCATCTCCGCAGCATCCAGGGGCCGCGTTCCAGCAGCCCCTTCTCCCACAGGACCTCTTCTCTCTACCCATGACACTAGATTGGAGCTGGGCCGAGATGACCACAGGAGCGTATCCTACGGTCGAAAATGGTAATTTTGGCGGGGACCAGATATGATTTTGTTCCTTGTTGTAGCTATTCTATGAGACAGTCACCTTGCCCTTGCAAAGGCCGGCACGGTAGCGCTTGTTCGAGTAATGTATATGTAGCTGGAGATCTGCGTAGATGTAATTAGCTGGTGATGGGAGGCGTGAAGATTAAAAGCCCAATGCATGGAAATAATGAGAGATGTGATACGATATATGGGGGCTGATATGGTCAGGTTTTGATTTACTAGATCATGGTTTATTTGAGCAGCAGTCTAGCAAGCATCAAGCGTTGATTAATACAAGAAGGATGTGCAAACGATACTGAGGTATGAATCACTTTGCCATGTTATTCTTATGAGCTTGACTAGTATATTGTTATATATATCTAATATATAATCCTCCATGTTTAGTATATTCTTTCAAGTCTACTCGTAAACACAAACTGAACAATATACGCACGGCGAGGTTATCAACATCATCATATCACTGATATTACATAAAGGCAACATCGACTCGCTGTAAACCAGAGGTCGAATGGCGACTCTAGCTGGCATCTAATCCAAGAACGAGACGACATACCAAGGCCCTCCTGCCGCTATCGCCTTCTTTTTTCTTCCTCCTCCAATCAACCCCTTTCTCTTCGATCGCTGTATATTCTCCCCCTCCCCCTGCGTGGTCATCGTCTCCTCATCGTGGATGATAACATGAAACCCATGGATCATAAGGAACAAAGGTATTTCCACCACCCTGTGCCTTGCCTCCCCTTTGTTCCACCTCCGGTTCCGCTCCGACCTTTGTTGGGAGCGGATTTTCCTCATTGAGCAATTGATAAAGACAAAAACATGTGTAAAGTTAATAAGACTGCAGCAGAAAAAAAGTTTCGTGGTTGGGAATGGGGGGAGAAAGAAGGATAACGAAATGCACGATTGAAAAAGAAAACAGTGGAATACTTTGGAGAGTTGGGAGGCCGTGTCGTCTTTTTTTGCCAGAGATAGAAACGTAGAATACCTCCCCTGCACCCGAAGTGACCGCACTCCCATACCGTCCAGCCTATTCCATATGCCTTGCCCCCTTCCCCTTTGCCCAAACGCCGTGCTCGTTGGGACGGCGAAGTTGTTTGTCCGTCCCCTCAGAATGCAAGAAATAAAGACCAAAATTAAAGCCGAAGACAAGGCTGCAAAAGCAAATTGCACTGATTTTTGTTTGTGAATATAAGACGGACCGGACCGATGGAGAGGCGACGGCATCTTTGACTTTGCGGAATCCCCATTCCAGGAAAGGATTGCCTCTGCAGAATCGAAGTGTGGCCGTCTGTCTGTACAAGGCGTGAAAACGAGTTGTGAAAAGCTTATCGCGAGACGCGACGAGGCGTCTGGTATCTGCATGCGTGGAAATCCCTCAAAACCAAAACAAGACCAGAAGCCGCCTTTCGGTAAGGTTTACTAGTCGGTTTCTGAGTGTCCAGCATGGACAAAGGAACGTGTCATGATCAACACACAGCAAGACGCATCTCCAGGATGCTTCAGGCTCCCACCATGCCTGGACCGTAGCTTTGCTGACGCATGGCGCTCGGATACGGTGAGGCACTGCCTGGGTTCTGAGCAAAAGGTTAGTTGAATGTCAACTTTGACACTGAGGGGAATGCTTGTTACCTTTTTACGCCGCTTCTGGCTTCCCTCACCCTCACCCGTAGAGTATCCTCCATCAACAGCTGTATCATCATCAGGGTAGCCTTCGCCATAACCCTCGAAACTGCTGTCACCGTAGGTTCGCTTCTTGACGTTGCGTCGTGGCCGGTTGGGATCGTTTACTGAGGCCACTTGAGCCTTTAGTCGTCCTACCGCGCCAGGGACGTTGAGAGGAGTGTTGGGAGCTGTGGGTCTCGCCGATGATGGCTGCTTCAGATCTCCACCTGGAGATGCCTGAAGTCCTAGTACCGACGTATCCCAATCCTTCTTGCCTATGGGACCCTTGGCCATGGTGAGTGCTCGTCCGAGGTTGGAGAGGCTCGCTTGTGATAGCCCGTGTTTGATGTTTTGGCCCTTGACAATGGTGTTGTCCCAGTCCTCGTCGGGCATGTGCAGAATGTCGAAAAAGTCGGGTTTCTCGTTGGAGTCCTTGTCTGTTCTTTGCACCTTGAAATGACCAGCGATACCTAAGCGCTTCATGTGGCCAGTGTAAGATGAACGCAGTGCGTTCTTTTCTCCATTGGGCTTTTCTCGGGCTACTTCGGCGGCAAGACCGCTAAGGTTGAACATGTCGTAAAGATCTCCTGAGATGCGCGGTGACGATTCCGGATGGGCTAAAAACGAGGGATGTTAACACAACAATTCTCATACGGGAATCAATCACATGACGATGCCCGCAACAAGCTCTCATTCAGAGCCAAAATCCGAGCGCCGGGAGGAGCGGGAAAAGGGCTGTGAAGGGAGTCTTACGAGTTTGGCAAAGCAGGTATTTCTTCCCCACATCAAGATGCAGGTCCTCAATGCCCAGCTTGCTTTCCTCGACGTGGAACTTCTTCTGCTCACGGTCGCCGCTGTCGTCCACGGAGCGCTTCCGCTTGTGAGGAGAGTCGTCGGCCATGGCGACGTCGTGATGGGCGCTTCCGGTGACGCTGTGGGCGGGAGTCGGCAAGGTGGTGGGCGTGGCCGTGGTGTTCATTGAGGTGGACACGCTTAGCACGGGCTCCGAGGTCCCGGAGGAGAATTGCGATGGGCTCTGGGGAGTCTGAGGATGGAACGACATCGTATCGTGGACGACTCCGCGAGGGAGGGTCGTGGGCGAGAGTCGCGCCGGTCTTGGACCGAGAGTCGCTGCGCTCCGCTTCTTTCTTCAGCCAAACGTCATGCACTGGGGAGAAGAGGCTAGAGGTTTTTGTCGGGACTCGGTGAGCGGGAGCGGGCGCGGCGCAGACGAAAAAAAAAAAGGAAGATCGCTGGGCGGATTTCCTGTAGGATCGAGAATCTAGAGTCGACGGATTCGAGGATAAAAAGGGCGAATGTCGCTGGCGGGAGAGCGAGGGTTTGACGTCGAAATAGGGCGATCGATGGGTGATGATGGTAGGTTTTGGTTGTCAGAGGTTGAATCGGGGGCGAGAGGTGTGGAGTGGTTTGGAATGAGGGAGACTGGAGAGCGAGAGGGCGGTTTGAGCCTGAAAGACGAGGCAATTTTAGCTACCCGCCCTACCGTCCCAAAAACGGCAGGCCACTCAATCACTGTAACTAGGAACTGCCCGGGGCCTTTTTCAGCGGATTTAGCCCGGTTCACTGACCACCTCCGCTAATCTGAGTGGCTGGACGAGCCACAGATACGTATCTGAGAACTCTCCGCTGTCGCAGTAACTGTCAGCTCCACATCAAAGCCTTTGTCAAATCACGCTCTTGCTACTTCGGCAGTCTAACTCAAATTAGCTACCTTAGCTGACCTCTAGTGGACTTCCACGTCACATGACCCAGATGTTTTAAGATCGCCAACGTCTCGGCCGAAAATTTCCTCTCCTTTCATATAACCAAAGACCACCTCATCCCTCAACTCATTGTCAGCCTGCTCGACTTCTACGCTGCTGTAACAACTCGGGATGCGTGGTCGAGAGCACACTTCAGTAACCTTGCCTAAAACCATCATCACGAGGGCCCCTCGTGCGGCTGCCATGATGCGGTGATGACCTGATGCAAGTGACATCTTATTCGCGCTTTGAAGCCTTTGTCGTTTTGAATCAAAGAAACTGGACACACTGCTTCATTCTTTGAAACTTGTTCCATGACATGAATCATTTTCTTTGTTTAACTGCGCTTGTCCATTGTTGAGTTGCTGCCATGGTAAGTTTCAAGTGGCCGGCCATGCTGGCTTATCCATCTGGTCGATGCTCTCCCTCTCTTTGACACTCCACTGTGATGACACCAAACATCTGGTAAACCTAGTAGCCTTGCCTGTTGTTTTCAGCCTCGCCTTTCCGTGTTGTTAGCTGATAACCGCCTGGCTGCCGGAAGGACAATCGGCTTATCTGATCTCCAACACTTTGCACGTCCCAACATCTTGCAGATTCCGTATACAGACCAAGGCTAATCAGAAGTCTTTGGATAGGTTCTGGTGCTTAGTCATTTATTCATCCCTCTTCAAGAGATAACATCGACAGAGTGGCCCAAGGTCTTGTAAATTTTATACTTAGTAATAGCTGTTGAATAATATGCGTCAAGCACCGGTAACCTATTACCAAAGCCGTATCCTGACAACCTGCTAAACTATCGCTGCTGGTCATATGCTCCATCCAAAATATACAAGAAAGTGTGAAACAGAAACCAGCCGTTGCAATCAAAGTGCAATCCCCATTTTGTTTTCCCATCCAGCGAACCCTAACAGATGCATGCCATCGTGCCAAATGCCTATTTCTGTTGATAATAGGAAAGAAAAGATTCATTATCGTTATCAAATGCCTGGCTCATTATTTGCGATTCGATATTGTGCGTGCTCCCCAATGCCATTGAACAATTATCACAGTATTCCAACAATAAAAGAATTTGACGAGGTAGACATTTGATACCTGCATCTCGAAAGTATAGTTGAGTTTGCCTGGTTTTGAGTTGAAGGTAGCCCTGCCCTACTAACATCGAGCGATTCCCGATGGTGCTGGCATATCAGCAACTTCGTACACTGTTTCAAGGCCGTTGTATATCTCGCCCCGGAGCCTGGAATCCTGGAGGGGTTCTGCTGCTAGGAGTGGAGTTTACACCATAGGCACCAATGCTGCTAGGGGGGTGGCCTATAGGCGTAGGCTGGTATAGAGGCGGGTGTCGGTCGGCGAGACTTGGGCTCGTGTTCGCTCCTCGGTAGGAATAGTTGATAGCGTCCCCTTTCCATGACATGGTGGAACGTAGTGGCGACTGCGAGGACTCGGATCTGGTTCTAGATATAGTATCGCGAAGAAGAGAAGGCTGGATTGGATGGGGGCTTGATCGGCTCAAGTCGATTGGGTTCCCGAGCCCATGTTGTTGTCCGTACGGGTGTGACGTTCTCGGACTTCCTGCAAGAGGAGCAGAGTAAGGACCACCATACGCATATCGGTCACTTGCGGCTGGCGAAAGCGGCGATACGATGCTAGGGCTGTTCATGCTGCCAGCAGGACTGTACCCAATCCCACCAAACCCTGGGTTCATGCCGGTTGATGAGGTATGTTCGGTTGAATCATTCCTTCGTACATCGACGACTAGTGGTCGCATCATATGTTGGGCATATGACTGAGTATTGTATTGACTTGGTGCAGGCACGGGAGGGTTCAAACCATGAACTGCTCCATAAGGTGAATGAAGTGCTTGCACGTTGTCAAATCCCTCGGGGACTGCCCTCATCTTGATCATTCGGTCGCGATCGTCAGCATTCAGACGCTTGATCTTGGCACGTCTATATATGGTCAGCGGTGATGGCTATACAATCAGTGACAAGAAATAGGTACCGGTTCTGGAACCAAACTTGGACCTGACGTGCACTAAGCCCAGGGATTTCCCTCGAGAGTCGCTCGCGATGCGCCGCATCAGGGTGAGGCTGCTTTGCAAACTCGCTCATAAGGAACCGAGTTTGTTGGTGTGTGAGCCTATTCTGGTGAGCTTTCGCCTTGGGGTCGAATTGAGTAAACTGACCTGAACCTCTTCATCTTACGGCGAGCAGCTGCCCGCTCTGCTGCTGTCCCGGTAGGATTCTCCCCTTCGGCGTCGAGTATGTCCTCATCATCGAGTTCGTCCTCATCTTCGTCTTGCAGCAAGTTTGCCTTTCCTCCATGGCCGGAATGGATGGAAGAGAGTTCTGATGCTGGACGACCAGACGGTGCGAAGGGAGTTGTTGTTGCCGATTGTGAGGTACTCCCCGACTCGGAAAAGGCTGCATCCTCCCGCACTGAAGTGCCGTGTCTTGTCACATATCCATCATTCCGGAAAGTTGAATGAATCGATTCTGACAAGACGACTCCACCTTGATTGTTCGAGATCGGGGGATGGGACGAATATCCCTGAGTTGATTCAGTCCTCATGTGAATTCCCAGAGCATTGCCTCTGTCTCCTGCTGGCTGACGCATCTGGGAAAACTGCGAGTCATCACTCCGAGGAGTGTAAGATCGAGCAAGTTCATTTCCACCATGAGAAGTGCCCGAACTATGTCCTTGCCAGCTCGATGATGCCGGCAGCTCGACATTGACATCGTATGGGTTCGACATGCGAGGGCTCGTCAAGCTGCGAGATGTGTCGTATCTGCTAAAAGGCCAACGGCTGTGTTCTGTGTCGTACTGCCTTGTGGCGAGCATTGGGGCGAAATGTCAATCAAGAAGGAGGTTGACTTAAGTGAAGAAACGGGGGAGTGAGACCAGCCAGTATAGCTGGTTAGGTACACAACCAACACAGTGCAGTTCCAAATGTTTCTTCCTTGCTACCACGGGCGGCTCGGATTGTTGCAGAAAGCTTGAAACAGCTCCCGAGATGGCGATGGATGATGAACAAGGGCGTGGCAACTTAGCCGTGAGCAAGTGGATAGTAGCTTGCTAGGAAATTAGACGGAAACTTGAGCTCTGGTCATAGACTTGAAAGTAAAGACTAGGTCTTAGTTGTAAAGAATACTGATTGGAACGAAACTCTGAAATAGGTAGTATAAGCCCAAGGTAGAAAGGGTGAGAATGCAGGCTACTATGCGAGCAAGAAGATGATAGCTGTTCTGTCACTAGTCGGAAGGAGTGATATCAAGCCACTGTCCACCATGAAGCCGGGCTTGAGATGGATATAAGAGTCCAAGCCGTCAAATGGTACACGCTATCTGGTGGGGGCAAGAGAATGAAGTCGTAAATGCCATATCCTTGCCAAGGGGTCTGGACAAGGCCACCTTTTGAGGAATTACCTAGTACCCTGTCATGTATCAAGGTATTGGAAAACGAAGTGTTAAAACGCGTGCTGCTTGCGAGCGCACCCAGGGGCCTGCACAACAAGTGGAACTAACAACAACTAACAAGAGGTGGGGATAGAATCTGTGCCTGGCGGAGAGTTGAGCGAGCGATCCGTTGCATGTCTGAGCTTGTTGGTGCTGCATCTTCACGGACCAGGGCCCCATATCGGAGATTCCTTACCCACTCTCCCACTACGTATGGGCAGACAATAAGCCTTTTGAGTTGGTTAGACTTTTTCACATTACCTAGGGGAAAAGCCGGGCCTAAGACATATCCCGAGATAAGCTTGATAAGGCCATGAGCAGTTCAACTGCAAGAGAATCCAGTCCATACCCCTCAACAACAGAGAAACGCAAAGCCAGTGGTCGGATAAGAACAGCATGTCGTCCATGCTACGCTGCTAGGAAGCAGTTCATGTGGTAAAAACACAATCTATGTGTTTCTAAGAAAAGGTCATCTCCAAGCACGAAACAGAGGTGCCACCCATCAGCGACGTACGAGTCGTGATGAACACAGATTCTCGACAGGCGGCATCGATCGAAGTTGTGCACGAGCATGGAGATGGAGCACAATGAGACCACAGAATGTTAACCTAAGCCACAGTAGGCCAGGATATCTGTGAAATCCCCATTGATCCTTCGTCATCTCTAGTCTCTGTCGACGCAACGACGTTACGGTTTAATGCATGTTGCGCATAGCCGTTGTCGCGACTTGAACATGGCGAGCCAATAGGATCCTCACAACAGCTAAAGGGGGTGCACTGTAACGCTGTGAACCGGGTGTGAAGAACTCTCCAGGATCTGACTGGTCATGCACGATTGCAAGGATTCCAAAGCAAAAAGCATATTTGGACGAGAGACAGACAGGGATAGGTGTTGAATGAAAAGAAGGAGAAATGGTTGAGATGAGATGAGGGAACATTGGGATAATTGGCCAGCAAGGCCTGTACGTCGTATAGTAATAAAAGCGGATGAACAATGGGGAGATCCTAAGGATGATCGTCGTCTTCCCTGTGAGATATGTAACAAGGCTGGATCGTGTGGTGGTGTATCCGTACCATGAAAGATGGGATAGCAGGGATTAGTGAAGCGAGGTGAGGCGAGACAACGTATCCTTAGCTCGAGCTAGTCTAAGAGACAAGACATTGGTATAGTCCATATGTGTATTCTGAATAATAGTAGGAGGGCATTCGCAAAGTGCGTCGAAAGTTACAAAGAGACGGTCAAAGTTGTGGTCGAGCCCCTTGTCTTTCTGTTCCAAGGTTGAAGCTATGGAGACGTGAAGATCCGTGGATGGAAACGTAGCCGGACGGCACTTTGGGGCCAGGGGTAATCATGGATGGGATGACTACTCATACAGTCATCCAAACGTGCATCGAGTAATTAGGTAGATATCTGACCTACACCACCAGTTGGGTCGACGTATGTGAGGGGGCGGCTTGCGGCAACCCAATACACACAACGGCAGTACACGCGTGTGGCGGAAGTTTGAGACGAGCGAAGCATGGATGGACGGCCGGCGGCAATATGGTCCCCCGTGTTGTCCGTTGATTCATGGGGATCCTGTCGAGAAGCTGCATCTTAGCCAAAACACCAGAGAAGCATTGCTTCTATTTCTGGTAGTCGTCAATGAACCCTTGAAAAGCTTGTGGATGCCACGGGAGAGCCCGGTAGGGTGTTTTGTATAGTAGCTTAGTTGCTCTAGTCGTCACAGGCTGCTACAGTATGTTGTAACTGTGCTACTACTGGAGGCATCTCGAAGAGATCTTGAGAGTCGCAATAGCTGAGCTGAGCTGCGATACTGGTCACTGAAGACGGTCGCAGCGGGGCTGGCGTCATGAGCGCTTGGCGTGCTTGTTGAAGTTGGAATGTATTGCGATGCGATGCGTTGCAATGATGTATGTATGCCTGCTGATGCTCTATGTGTGGTTATAGTCGCAGTCGCAGTCGCAGTCGCAGTATGCATCAACGGATCTTGGACGGGATGGACAGTGCTTAGTTGAAGATTTGAGGTGGTGCCGCGGGACAAGAGAAAGGGGGAACCTGGGATAGGCGAATTGCCGATCATGGGGCTATTTCCTGCCGCGCTCCTGCCAATCTTGGCTTTAGACTGGATGTATCCGAATGCACCTGCATCTTGACTCAGTCACCCTTGGATACCTTAGTAGATAGGGCAGGTGCAGCAAGGCGCAAGGTTGCTATTACTACTACTACTACTACTACTACTACTACTACTACCTTACCTTACTCACCTCTGACATCCAAGCCAAACCAAGGTGTGCCTTTTTCTCTCACAAGCTTACTTTACACACACAAAACATCCACGGCAAGGGCGGGCATGTTTTCTCGGGCGACTACAGTTAATGCCGTTCCAGGATCAAGCATCAGACATGACTCAGCAAGCCCCGAATCTAGACGTTTCATCCTTCAACTTGGTGTCACCCGCTTGAGCCTCTACATGTTGGCCACGAATTGGAGCTTCCGCCGACCCTCTCTAACTTTGAGTCCTGGATGACTTGGCCAAGTTGAACCATGATGACGACCTTGGTGGGCACCGAGACAACCCGTCTTCTTGTGGGATAGGAACCATGGGGCTTCTCATCAGCCTTGATCCATCGCCCTTGGGGCTCTGCGGTCTGAGAGCAGTGGTCGAGACCAAAAGGCCGTTCTCACGGTGTTTCCAGCATCCACATTTCTCGCCTTGCAAGGGGTACTGTAATTACTGCTAACATCCAACCCTACCATCTCGACCCTGCTGCGCTGCACGAGCTCGTCGGTGTATATCCAAGGCCTCGTTTTTCAAAATGAAGTGCTTTGCCTAATCTCGAGTCAGGTAATGAGAGCCCTTGATCTAACGATTCCCAACAAATTTGCCAACCTTCACTTGTTCAATTTGAACACCTTGATTCTTCGCTGGATTCTAGATTCCACGGCATCTATGAGCCTTCCGATAGCATAGGAACCAAGTCAAAGACATCGCTGTGTTGCATAGCTCATCCACCAGTATGCTTGGCGAACTATAGTACAAGCTACTAACATTTCGCAATACACACGACGACCCTCCATATCTATCTCAACTGCTATCTCGTACGGGTACAATGCCCGTCCCAGCAGCCGAGTCAGAGTACGACCTCTGCCAATAGCGAATGAGAGACGCAGGATGGCGAGCACAATAATTAAAGACACTGCATCTTGCCCAACCACCCTACATCTTGAGATATCCAACCCAGCGTCTCGCCGGATCTCTCACTCTCGTTGAATAGCAATCCCGTTCGCACGGTATCCAGTCGGCTCGACGCATCCTTTCACAAGCACTATAGGCCATGCTATGATCGGCCGACCAACTTTGTATCGCTCTGCCAACATGCCAGGTCATCATACCCGAGCAGATCCAACGTCAGAAGGCATTCATAAACAGGCCTTCTAGTTCGGTTTGCATTTGCCTTGTTGCGTATCCGTACCTTGCTTTATCCCATCCACGCTTGACGCAGAGCCTTGATCTCCAGGGTCATGTGAGAGAGATGACGGCATATCTAATCAAATCCCAACGTGGTGTTGGGAAATCATTGGTAGTGATTTTCGAATAACTCGTCACTTCGGCTGTCGCAACACGGAAAAATATTTACCGATATTGATTACAGGCACACCCTTGGCCCCCAGATTTCAGGGGCGCGTTCTCCGCTCCCGAGAGACGGGGCTCTGGGGCTCTCAACGCAAAGATCCCTGAATGCCGAACCTTCCCAAGTTTTGAACATTTTCGAAGAACAGAAAGTGTCCTTTCGAAGCCTTGTGTGAGGAGTTTGTGAAAACCCACGATCTCGCAGATATGATCGGTCACATTACTACCGATGTTCTCAACCCCGATCCTATAGTAGGTCAAGCGGTCACTTTGGGGGTTTCTCAACCTTACGGAAGCCGACTTGTTGAGACGAGAAGGAACCACGCTGGGATCTTTTCATGCCTCATCTAGCGACCAAGCATTCCTTGTTGCTTCAAACGTCTGTGGCTAAGGGATCCTCTTTTTACTAGTCCTACTGGCGTGTTGACTAGGGTATCAGGCTTCTTTCCTTCGAGAACTTTGCCCTGTCCCATGTCCCAGATATAATTTCATACCCTTGTTCAGAAGCAATTAACTTTATCTTTTGGCAGGCAAGTTCAGGAGACAGACAGAAATGAGTACTGGTAAGATCGGTCTCCCACAAAGTTAGGCTATGCTGGGAATAGATCGCTATCACACAGCAATAACGAGCAGTTTCTCTTGACTACTACGTACGCAGAGACTCAGTATCCCTGAACCTTCAGCCTGAAGCAAACTTGTCTACAGGCCTTGCGCGTCAAGCCGCCCATCCAAGCCAGGTCTGGGGTTGCGGAAGGAAGCCGGGCCTGTATCTCTCTTTCAAAAAGCACTGTTCACTCGGCAAGCTCGAGTTTGTTGCTCCCATGCTACCGCCCCCTCGCGCCCTGCTCTTCTTGCACTTGATCTGAGGACATGGTTCGAGTGGCCATGTCATCAAGGCCCACCAACGGTCCCTATTGATCGGACACTAGTCATGGTTCCCGTGTATGGTTCTTTTGCAAAGATCATGACAGCAATGACCTTGTTCTTGATGCCGGATCTTGTCGCCCTCGACGTCTACAGCTAAGCTGACGAACTAGCGGTACCCCTGAACCTCTCTAATTAACCAGTCGCATTTCAACGTTTGATCGACAATCTCTTGATCTGCCCTGCAAGTCTCTCAGGAGATCGTACATTTCTGCAGACAAGGTGTCTCATCCTTTACTTGGAACTTGCAGTGCGTCAATCGACTAAATCTGTTTCTTGAATCAAGAGCAGAGAAAACAAATATCCGATTCGTCAATATCTGTTCTCATATTTTGTCATAAGTCCATCAACAAATGGGAGATTTTTGCTTTTGATATGCATGCAGTTGAATCGGCTGCAACGCTTGTTGCCCCAGCCTCTCCTGATGGCATGTTTAATATGGGGAAACGTGAGTCCCAAGATGGATCTTGTGATGTGCAAGTCAATCGAGTCGACGAAGATGCTGGAATTACTTATCCCTGCTTGCTTACCTTACTTACTGCAGAGACCCAGTATGAAACACTCGGAGACGGGTCTTAACATGATGTAACAAGCATGGACCGCCATGAAAAACTCAATGCCCTCAACTCATTCATCAGGTGTGGAATTATTTCTCCATCTCAACTTGCTCACCTTTGACTGCAGCCTCTAAGCATAATCATGGATGTCATTAGCACTGCAGCGGCCATGTCCGTCGCCGCGTTTCTTGGAGAAGGCGGTAAAGAGACCAGGCGGCAACATTCTAAGCTAGCCTTGTCAATTGTCAATTCAGGCTATATCGCGACCTTGAGCCCCCACGTTGTGAGAACAATTCAAAATCTCGGTATACAATGCGAACGGAAGCATGGATCCTTTTGCCCCTATTGGGATTTGGAGAGTTATTGATTGCTCAGTGGTTAGCTTTACGAGCTGGTGTAGTTATACTGCATGCTAGTTGAGGTTGAGGGAAGTTCAGATGGAAACACTCCGTACCGGAGTCTCATATCACTCTCGTTCATATTCCATGAATAATGCGTCTATAAATTCCACTTCGCCTTGATGCTGGCTGTATGGGCTCTAGGATAAGGGTAGTCGATGCTTCTTCTCATGTTGTGTTCATTGATAATGGCACTTAGCTCAAGTGCAAGAGGCAACAATCGAACGATTGGGCCGCCAATGTCTCAGAGACCCGATGATGCATATCGGCTCGCCCCATATCGACTCGCCCCTCATCGACTAAAGACATGCCCGTACTGGGCGTGCCCATGGTGCAGCAGAACCCACGACCTGATAAGGGGTCAGCCCTAGGAACTTTATCCTGTTTAATCGACGGACTTGCCGTGGATTTCCTTGGACACGTGAATAGGTTCTCTTTCGCCGAGTATTCAACATGTCCCTCTGGATATGTTGGGTCATCCGTTGGTGATTTCGCAAGCCTTTCCGCTGTTGGAACTCGAGGCGAGGGATTTGGCTTTCGAGTCTACCTAGCTTCAACTGCGAGTGGATTTTTCAGTTAGTTTGTCGGGCACGAATGAAGCCTCCAGATGTTCCTTGTCTTTGCCGTGGCCTCTAACGCGTTGTGCTTTTCAGAGGCGGATCTTTCATCCCCCGTGCTTGGCGTGCTGCTGCGCCCGCAGATACATTGCTAACCACATGGAAAAGACTGTAGTCTCTTGGAACGGCATATGGCTTTACCTTGGCACTTGATCAGATGAGCCGCGTTTTTTTTTTTTTTTTTTTTGATGAAGGGGGGCGAGCGATTCGTGACGTCTATACCAAGGTCTTTAGCAACGAGCATAGAGCAGAGTAGAGGGAGTAGAGAGCAGGGAGAGTTTCACTTATTCAAAAGTTCTTTACGGTTGAGATAAAAAGTGACCAATCTAAAAGCAATTGTCTGTCACTTTGATTCCTCAGCCTCAACGGGTGGAGCAGTGATCGTAATGACACAGAAAGTCTACCATGATTGTGTCAGATTTACAGAAGTGAGGGTAGTATCAGGAACACCCCATCTAGCTAGGTCAACGGGGATGATACAGAGAAACACGATTTAACTGCCGAAATGTCTAAACTTGGAAGATGAAACTGGTTGGTGTGGTGTGCTGATTTGCGTGAGTCGTCCCCTTTCATCCCGCCCTACCACTTGGCTGTGCCTTATTGCGTATGCATCCCAACGGTCAAATTAATTTGTCCCTGAAGACTACCTAGTTAGATGGCCTCTAAAGATGGCCTCGGCTAGAGGTAGGTATCGACTCATACGACGGGCGCGAGAAGTACGTAAGTATGTGGTTACAGGGAGACGCCATGCCCCTTGAATTATTTTCTTCTTCTTGTTTCAACGTGTTGCAACCATAAGGCTGGTCTAGTTGGTTTTGCTTTTGATACTTATGAGATGTTAATGTTAACACGAGTTTAAGGAGTCTTTTCATTCAGGAGTATCGTGAGAGTTTTAGGTCTTGATTACGAATAACTTTATTGCACTGCGGCATCAACGCGAGTGTCTGGTCTTTCAAGTCAACAGCAGCAGCGAAAGGTCAAGCAAAACAAGATAGGGTATCTAAGTCGTCCTTTCATCAACTATATAGACTATGCCAGTTTGATTCTGTATTAACTTTTCAATCATAGGAGACTATGATACATATCGCTCTGATTGTAGATCAACACATCAATAGTCATAGAAACCCTTGCCGCTCTTCTTGCCGTACCACCCAGCGCTGACCATGTTCTTCAGCAACACACTCGGCCTATACTTGGAATCGGCTGTCTCCTCATACAGAACCTTCATGATGGAAAGGCACGTGTCGAGACCAATAAAGTCGGCAAGCTGCAGAGGACCCATGGGCACATTTGTGCCATTCTTCATGATGGCGTCAATCGAGTCACGATCTCCAACGCCAGTCTCGAGACAGATGATGGCCTCGTTGATGTAAGGCATGAGAATGCGGTTGGCGAGGAAACCGGGAGAGTCGGCGGACACAGAAGTGACCTTGCCCATGCGCTTGCAGAACTCAACAGCGGTGTCAAGGGTGTCCTGGCTGGTCTGCAGGCCGCTGATGATCTCGACGCCCTTTTGTACGGGGACGGGGTTCATGAAGTGGGTAGAGACGACGCGGGACGAGGCCGAGGTGTCGGTGGGATCCTTCGTCGTGGAGGCGGCGATGCGGGTGATGGAGATGGAGGATGTGTTTGTAGCTAGGATGGCGTGCTTGGGGCAGATCTGAGCAAGCTTGCCAAAGATGTCGAACTTGAGGTTGGGTATCTCGGGGACAGCCTCGATGACCATGTCGGCAGATGAGAGGTCCTCCATCTTTGTGCTAGGAGTGAGAAGAGACCGGGCCTGGTCGGCTTGTTCCTGTGTGATTCGCGACTTGGAGACATCCTTTGCTAGGAGTTTTTCTATATAGATGTTAGAAAGATCTGAGATGAGCCAAGTTGAGCCGAGCCAAGCTGAGCTGAGCTGAGATTGCTAGATATCCTTACCAGCAAAGGCAAGGCCCTTGTCCAAAGCCTTGTCTGAGGTATCAATTAAAGTAACAGGGACCTGAGCCTTTTGAGCCGCAACAAGGGCAATTCCCAATCCCTATTGTGGTGCTGTTAGTCACCCACTGGTGCTGTATAGCTTCAATGTCTTTCACATGCAACTCACCATTTGACCAGCTCCGATAACACCAAGCTTCTTAACCTCAGCCGCAGCATATTGGCGAGGAGAAGAGCTGAAGCAGCGTACATGGCGCTTAACTGCTAGAGAAGGCATGCGAAGAGTTGAGGCAGCCATTTTATATAGGTTTTTTTTTGTCAGAAGTTGACCAGATAAAATGTCTTTGAAGAGAGAGTTACAGGTTTGTTTCCCCGTGGGGGATGTTTGTTAGCCGTACCGACGCCGAACGGTTCATGCCATCATAAAGGCGGGTAACCTCGGCATCACGGACGGCTTTCTTATCAATGACCGAAGGGCTTATCTTATCTTATCTCTCCGCGTTAATTGAACACACGCCTAGAGACGCGTCCAGGCGCGTCGTAGAGTGGTGGGACTGAGTGTTTTCTCTTGTTGTCGAGGCAGCCCCAACTCTACCTAACGATATAACAGATTATTGTCTGTTGTACGCCATCATGGAGTTGGCAGATGGTACGACAGATATCATTCACCCTGAAGTGCGAGCATATGTCAACAGTCTCGTCTCAGCAGTAAGTTTCCCCGAGCTTAACCGAATTAGAAATACTCAGTAATCGTAGCTTGGAGGTGTTAGCACAGACGACGATGGCCGCTATCAACTCGGAGACGATGCCCTCGAGGTCCTCCGCGATCTCAAGCGATGGTTACGCTTCTACGACGAAAAGACGAATCGCATGGACGTTGCACGATGTATCCATGAAGCGAACCTGATCGAGGGTGACTTGCTCCCTATTCTCGCGACATGGCCTGAAAATGCCACCGACAGCAAGTTCAAAGCGAGGATAGCCCTGGCATGCTTTGAACTTATGGTTCCTCTCACCTGGCCAATGGAGAAGGACAGGGAACGCATGACGGTCAATCACCACAGACATATGCCCGTTCTGGAGCTGGCGCAGGTGGGATACAAGCGAGCCATCATCAACTACGACGGAGTAAGGGTTCTTCATACAGCTGTTCGAGTGGCTCTTCCTTCTATGGCTATCCCAATTGGCGACAGAACTCAGCGTGACCAAGGCATCATCAAGCTGGTCTTGTTCTTCCTTCGCAACATAGCCATGATCGAACCCCCACCCAACGTCAAATACGAAGGCGACGAGTCCCAGATATCGAGGTCCGCTACCATCGACGCATTTTCATATCAAGACACATTCCTTGTGCTCTTGACACTCGCTTCCAACATGGGAGATGATTTCAGAACCGAGGACACCACTGTCATGGAGATTATATACCACCTGGTCAAGCAGGTCGACATAGAGAAGCTCTTCATGAATGGGCAGCAGCTGAGCAAGGCAAAAGCTGGAGAGCTCGCCAACATGATGAACAAAGAATCCTCCATGCTCAAGGCATATAATCGCAAGGGGCCAACCCGTCACAACCGGTTCGGCACCATGATCTGGGTAGAGCGAAACGATGGAAAGATGTCGTCGCTCTCGGGACAAGATGCACTGGCTGATGCCTCGATGCGCAATCAAAAGATAGACAACTCGAAGACTTTCCGACCTCCTCGCCGAGCACGAAAAGCAGGCAAGGATGAGAAAGATCTGGGATTGCCCGCCAAGCTCAACTCCCGCGCATACGACCAATTGCGATCATTTGTAGAGGAATTCCTCGACTCGGGCTTCAACCCCCTATTCCAGCACGTCCGCAAGACGATTGATAGAGAGGCACCGCACGTAATGCAGTACCATCGCCGTCAGTTCTTCTACCTGGTAGCGTGGTTCCTAGAGGCTGAGCGCATGAGGCGCAAGGCAAGGAAGCAGACCAACAGCAAACCCAACGAAGATGTCAGCAGCTTCAACCTCATCGCCGGTGTTCTCAATCAGGAGATGTTTATCACCCTCAACAAAGCTCTCCACGAGTCACTCGAGATGAAGGACTGGCATGAACTGACCGCTGTTATGCGTTGTTTAACTCAAATTCTTCTCACGGTTCAAGAAATGTCAGAGTCGGGTAATGAGGATAATGAAGAGATCGCCGAGAACGTGCTTAGCCGCCTGTTCTACGAAGAAGCCACCCACGATGCAGTCGCAAACATCATCAGAACCTACAAAGACCAAGGATTCAACTACCTCGACGCTGCCACAGAACTCGTTCACCACTTTCTGCGTATCTTGGAAGCATACTCCAAGCAAAACATTGATATGCAAGTTCGTTCGCGGAAGCGCACACGGCGGAAGAAGAAGGCAGCGCAAGATGCTGCAGGAGTCGACAACGATAATGACGAACACGATGGTTCGGATAACGACGCTGAATCTGCTGAACGCACTACAAAGGAACGTAAATTCGACTTTCATCGTTTCGCGACACGGTTCACGCCTCAAGGTGTAGTCGATACGTTTGTTGCCTACACCAAATACTACCGCGATATGACGGATGCGCAACTAAAACGAGCACACCGATACTTTTATCGCGTAGCTTTCAAGGCAGAAGCGAGTGTGATGCTATTCCGTGTAGACATCATCCACCTTTTCTACAATATGATCAAGGGTCCCGCCGCGCTGGACAAGTCTTGCAGCATGTATAAAGAGTGGGAGGAGCTAGTAAAGCAGATTCTACGCAAATGCTTCAAGAAGCTCGAGCAACGCCCAGAACTTATCGTGGAGATGCTCTTTAGCAAGGGATCAAGCACCGCCTTCTTTCTTGAGTACGGATATGAACGACAAACTGTCACCACTGCTAGCAAGGCAAAGCCTGCAGCTGAGCTGGTGTTCAAGAACACCGAAGAGCTGGATCGACAGATCGCTATTGTGGTAGGAGCTTTGCTGGACAAGAACCACGCAGATCATGTTGCCTGGCTCAAGAAGGTTCTCAATGATGCCGAAAGCGAGCGTCGAGCCTTTGCAGCAGCCGATGAGGCAATGGCTTCTGTTGAGCCAACATCAGAGGATCAAGAGGAGCAACCAACAGAGTCACGGCCAAAGGCGCCTCCATTGTTCAGTAAGTTCATCAGAGGTCAGACAACAAGTCGATATGCTAACAAAATTCAGACGTTCGTCCAGATGATAAGAACCGTCGCACTGCCATGTTCAAGAACTCTCACCTACGACTCCTGATGAAACTTGCCGGTCTTCAACTCCTCGGATCAGCCTCAGAAGAGACACCCGAATCAGCGTGGGTCATACCAACCGACGTCTCAGCGGACACTCTAAAGGACGCCATTCACTACATCAACCAAGCCGAGTTTAACCCCCCCACATTCGAAGAGGGTGTCCTCGCAGAGCATCAATTGAAGCGCAAAGCTGTTCCGCGCCAAAAAGCTGCTTTCGACGACGACGAAGAAGGCGATCCTGATGACGGGCTGTTCCCAGAATTAGGCCCTACAGCACGCAAGGTCATCGACGACGTAGACAAGCCCAAGACAACACGTAAGAGACGGCGCTCCTTCACCGAGGAAGAACTCAAAGAGAAGAAGGGTAAGACGCGCGCGAGAGATCGGAAACATCAAAACTGGTATAAGTCCGCCGACAAGGTCAGAGAGGGAGACGACGAGTTTGACTCGGAAGAGGACGAAGCCTTCTTTGCCAAAGAGCGTGAGATCGCAGCGCAAGCTGAGAAAGCCTACAAGCTGGCCAGGGATGCCATGGGACTGTCGAAGCGTGTACCAGCCCCGAAAAAGTCTGTTGCAGCGACTGTGCTCAGCGAAGATGACGAGACTGCTGATTCAGATGGTGACGGTATGGCTTTTGTTCGCAAGGCGATGAACAGGACCATAGCGTCTGACGAAGAGGACGAGAATGAAGATGAGGATGAAGAAAATGAAGAAGAACAAGATGAGGACGACGACGATACAGACGGGACAATGCCTGGCGGAAGCGATGGAGAGAGTCGCAAGAGGAGACGTATCAGCGTCGATAAGTCACCGTCTGGTAAGAATGATGACGAGAAGATGAGTGGGATGGATAAGAGAGCAGACGATGAAGACGTGCCAGTCGTTGCTCGACGGTCCCGTGTACGTGGTGGCTTCATCGTGGATAGTGATGATGATGAGTAGATATCATATAGGAGGACATTGGCGTTCAGGTGGTTGAACATATCTATATTTAATGAACGATACCATTACTGGCAGTTTAAATGTTTCTTTATCCTGATTATTATTCATAGCTGAGGGTGTACAGGAAGACTTTACTCAAGATATAACAATATGCACTAGTATTTTCTTGAGCCTCTTGTACTTATATAAAAACTAGGTGAGCAGTATACAAAACTTTATGCGCTTAGTAGAGTAGAAAGCCTGATCCAAAGGTACCATAATCTTTAGCATTGGAGATGATGCCCCTTGATGTGTATTAGAAAACTACAGTGTAACATCCCAAGATAAGCAAGCAGTTTGCCTATCCCTATATTCTGGTCTTTCTTCTAAATATTTTGCTAGATCTTCTCCTCGGATTTCTTTTCTTTTTCTTTTTCTTTTTTTTTTCTTTTTGGCTTGTAACTACAGATCTCTGACATTAAAGCAAGTAAAATTTAGGCTTTGACTTTGTATCCTATCTACCTAAGAGAAAGTAAGATAATTATAGTGGTTCTAGTATTTAAGACTACATATATTTATTCGGATTCTTATTAATAACTATAGCGACATTCAGACACCCTATGCAACTCTTGAGCCATGAAATCAATGGTATATCCACTGAATATCGCTTACCTATGATGTTTCTTTCTATCCAAACACAACTTGTACTCTTTATATCTATGTGTCTGAAAGTCTTTGCGTTCGTCTATCCAGGCTTCTCCTCCTCGTCGCAGTGCTCTGTCCGGAGCCTATCTGCCCCAGCTCCGCAAGATCCTCCTGGCTCTTCCTAGGCGCTCCAGGATGTGCAAGCACACTATCCCGATGCTCCAATCTTCGGAGAGGATCGCTCTGTTGGGAGGCTGGCGTTCCGCTGTCCTTGCTGCCACCGCCCCAGGAGCCGCCGATGCCCTCCATGGTAAATTCGGAGGCGGTAGGCTCATCGAGAATAGAAAGCTCCTCGGGGGAGAATATGCGGGGGAGAAGCAGCGCACGAATGGGGATAAGGGCGAAGATGAAGACAGGGAAGCCCACGGCGGCCACGGTCTGGGTGATGGCAAAAGTGGCGCCGAAACCGATGAGTTCAATGAGAACAAAATACCAGATGGCAGAGCGGCGGCGGATCTGAAGTAAGGGGCTGGCTGATGGTGTTAGGGCGCGGTCGCGGGCGAGGAATATGAGCTTTGCGGTGATGCCATTGCCTTCGAGAGCCTGTACACCCATTATGAAGAATAAACCTGCGAGAACGCCGTGGGGAATCAGGTGAAGGACCACAAGAAGGGGACCTGTCATGGTGCCCAGAGTAAGAAGACCCTGGGCAAAGTTGGAGAATCGTTGCTCAACAACATGTGTAGCCTCAAACGAGTAGCCGCCTCGAGGATTTCCATCCTCATCATCTTCTTTGACGGCTTTGGTGACACAGAGAGACTCAGTATGAAAGGGGGCCTGAGGGATGAGGCCGTTTGGGAATGGTAGGCCGAGAATACCAGCAACGCCAGTGGTTAGACCAAGAAGGAAGATATCCCAGTGGAAACCGGCGGGTTTGCGGAGAGGGAACTCGCTGCCTTGTGCGATGAGTGATGAAACTGATGTTGTTAGTGGGAGTCCAAACACAGGAACATATTGTGAAGGACATACCATTGTGATCGAACCAGAAGAGGATGGTCAAGAGAACTGCAAAAGGCAGTGCCAGAAAGATGTCACCCACGCTCAAGTCCCAAAAGTTAACAAGCCAGTTACGTCCACTAGTTGGTTGAAAAGCGATACCAGTAGGCAGCACTTCAAGATCAACCTCACGCATACGGCCAATATGGACAAAGCCAGTGAAGAAGATAATAGTCAGGGGCGTGCCGTAGTCCTTGAGAAAGACACGTAAGGGGTGACGGAAGAGGCTGCTAGAGCCGAGCTCACCGCAGACATATGCAACCATAAAGACAAGAAGAGCAGCGACGATGGAGAGATAAAAGTCTTGACCTCTTCCGATATGTTCAAGGACTTGAATTCCCTTTTGGAGGTAGATGAAAGCGACATAGAAGCCGAAGATGTCGCAGGGAAAGCGTGTAACCCATCGAAGCCAGTTGCATGAGTTTGTGATGGCGAGGATCCAATGGAGAATGAGTGTCCAGCTAAATAGGTCAGAACATGTTAAGGGAAGAAGGGTCAGGATAGCATTGACTTACATGCCAATCCAGCACATGAAGCCAATATAGTTGACTCCTGTCGGTTCCATGATATCATAGACGGTGCTGAAAAAGGGGCGAGTTAGTTAATTCCAACATGAGATTTGATAGATGGATGCAAGTCTTACTAGTTAAAGACAGTGATTGGGCCTGGGATCAAATAGTTAGACAGACAATTCTTTGCGGTTGTACAGGGGTCAAATTACCCGTCACGCCCACGATAACAAGCGGTTGAGCAGCAAACAAGGCAAAAACAACAGCGCCCAGAACAGAAGCCAGCAAAACCTCGTTGACGCCATAATTAGATCCTGTCTTTTGGAACATGTCGAGTGAAAAGGCCAGCGCAGGCAAGATACTAGATACACCAACGAGTCAGTCATGCGTTCATATTGGCGTCATGAGTTTTGCCTTCAAACTTCAACTTTTGAACAAGAGGCAAAAGAGAAGAAAGGAACAAAAGAAACTCACTTTGCAAAGTACATATAGACCGTAGCAGGTACGACACGGTAGTCCCAGGCATCGGTCCAGTCGCTGATGTAATAGGGTAGACGTCGACGGATATCGTTTATCATGCCGCGGAAGAGATGGATCTTCCACCAGGCTTCTCTTTTTCCATGGGGAGATGGTGTTTCGTCATGGGCATTAGGGAGGGGAGGTTTCCTCTCGTGTCCTGTTGAAGAAGATACCATGATGTTGCCAAAGAGTGGTGCCAAGGAGTGTTGGTGTTGAAGAGAGGTGGTTGAAGTACGATAGCTGTCGGTCAACGAATAGCGCAGTTTTCGTTAAAGCAAACTCGAACCAAAAAAAGGCCAAACTCTCCAAAACTCAGAGAAGGTCTGAATAAGGTTGGCAATCCCCCAAAAGAGAGAACAAGTTCATGTATATATAAGAAGGAAATCGGCCAAGAATGTCACCGCTGCAAGGGTCTTGGGGCTATCCGGAGTCAACACTCCACAATACAGCACTCAAGATCCCTGTTCGAATCGCTTATAGAAATCATTAATCGATTTGAGAGCTGGATAAAATGATTGGACGTATTAGTGCTTCGTGAATGAGAGAACAGTGAGGAGATAAGAAAGGGTCTCACAGCCCAAAAAGGTACAGTACAGCAGAAGCGGGAGCTTGTCACTCCCATGCTTTACCAGATCTTACCACCTGGCGCGGCTAATTCTGGTCATGTACAGTAGCAGCGTCTATAGCGGTCCAAGTTGAAAAAGTGATGCCATCCCGACATGTTAGTATCCAATCGATGATCAGTAGCTACTTAGTAGCAGATGATGTGCATTTGATTACATATTTTACTGCGAAAAAATATGTATGTGGTTAATTTATTTCCGGGCAAAAGAGTTTCCCCGTGGAGAAACGTTTGGTGGGTAGGTACCTTGGTCCATATCTCTTTGTCCTCGCTTTCTCTTCTCTACCTTATGAAACATGCAGACATAAATCTTGAATTGTCTATCTGCAGACACTACGCCACTCAGCTCGTACAGATGGATACATGTATCCTATCCTAACGCTTCCATTATACCAAAACTCATCCTTGACAGATACTTGAGTTGTCCGTCAACAACAAACTTGCCCAACATCTGGAACATTTTCCTTTGACAGCCCGAGTGGCTTATACCAACCTTGAAAAATTCCGCAACAACAGCTCGATCTAGTACGTAAAAAGAGTTGTAACTGAGATTCCATTGAAGTATAGTATGTAGCTGCACAGAGCCTCCTCAACCTCGGTCCCATCAGCGAGGGAACTTTCTAGGCCAATCAGCGTCCTCATTTCATGCTTCGCTTCGGTCTACTTACATGGCCGAGATCTGACATGACCAAGTTGACGACAGTTTGACCCTCATTTTTTTTTCCTTTGGGAGAACTGCTAGGCTTTGCCAGGATCTATCATTCTGGATTGCTATTTGCTCTGTTAGTTCCCGTCAACAGGGTTGACTTGTCATGCATGGCCTCCTCTGACATCAGTCAGCTATCAAGAGCAAGCAGATCTCTCTCTAGTTATCTACATCAGCTTCGTGCAACTATTCACAAACAAGCATCATCAACTCAGTTTCAATAAATTTTACAATTCTATCACCTAAAGTACAATGTTACACAGTTGATGCTGGCCTTGAGCAAACCAAAACCCCCCCCCCCCCCCCCCCC
>JAJJWM010000221.1:0-53775 GCA_021655865.1 Fusarium guadeloupense | reverse complement strand
TCCTATATACGATGGATCACGACATTTCCAACAAGATAATGCTAGAATTCATACCTCTGAGTCTACAACAGATTGGTTGCTTTCCCACGGAATTTCATGGATTGACTGGCCGGCACACTCGCCGGATCTCAACCCAATTGAGCATATTTGGAAGCAATTGAAGCTGAACATCAGGAAGATGTTCCCTCATCTAGATCTCATGAAAAACAACGAAGTTGATCGAGCAAAATTGGTGGAATGCATCAAGAAAGCGTGGGCAGCAATTACAACTGAACAGATTAATGCCCTGATTGACTCTTTACCCCGTCGACTTGATGCATGCATCCGCGCCCAGGGGTGGTATACAAAATATTAAAGAGAAAATTCAGCGCTATAAAATGATATATATATTATTTTTATTGGATATTAATTGACTGTATTCTGTATAATTGAAGTTATTGCTGTCAAATAATGCTGGTTGCTGTAGGGTGGGGTGATCAGATTCTTTTGGACACTAATTTTATGAATGTGTGTACCGTTCCCGGCATATTCTCGGACCGATCCACATGACCGGGACGGTCTGCCAAGTCCGATACAAATGGGATGTTCATTTATCGTCCCAGTACGACTTCAAATGGGCACAGGTTTTACCAGACCAGTCTCGTCGGCCTAGTGCAACATGGATGCCCTTCAGGTATGAGTTAAATGCCAAACCAGTCTTTCTATGACTGCGTACCATGATATGTATTCAATTCTAATACATGGTTGAAACCACTCCTACATAACAACAGGAGACCGGTCCCCTACGGGTTCCGCCACTGCCCTGAGGAACGAGCAGAGCCCTTGAGAAGTCATGTGTGTTTGTTGTGGCTGTAGGGGATTGTCGCATTGGGTGGAAGGGTTGGTGGTGTCTACATGTGACTTGCCTTACGCCTTTCACGGTTCTAGAGGTGGCGCAAAGGCACTTGCGGCTCAAACCCCGCTTTCGACAGCATCGCTGTTTCGTGTATGTGTTCCTCTACTATTTCTATTCAATCTACTTATTCTATAGGAGTAGCATTAAACTGTGTAATAACACAAATCGCATCAAATCGTTCGCCATGCCTATTGATTACTCGAAATGAGATAACCTGGATACAGATTCAGAACCGGAAACCCTCCCTCTGTCAGGCCCCACGCCCCAGGCTCCTCCTCCAGCAGCCCCATAATCGGGTGCATCGGCTACAGCAGCATTAGTTACAAGCAGCACCCCCGGATCTATCCAAGCCATCATTGTCCGGTGCGATGTTGAGAGAACCAGATTCGCACCTTGGTCTGTGATAATGATCAAGGCGGATCACCCCATCTTCTCGAATTTCGTGCCTCCTATCCCAAGATTGATCGAGATTCCATTGGTCTTCCACAGGGTAGGCACTCAGTCTGCAGATCGCATAGATCTCGACAATCAGGTGATCACGTATCTCAACATTGACCATGAAACCGGATTTGCGCCTCCGAGCTGGCAGTCCTATGTTGGTACGGTGATAGTAGCACGGGGGGACAAAAAGCCGCTGCGACCTCAGCATCTGGAAGGCGTGTGGATGTATTGCGGTCACATTTTAGACCTCTTTGGGGAGGGGAAAGGTGCGCCGACACATATGTATAGCAGACAGGCTTTTGAAAGATGGTGGAAAGACTATTGCAAAGAGCAGATGAAGTCACGGTCGGGAGTCAGAGGCGAGAACGATCCGGATGATTGGCGATCGATGCGGTCGCCCTATGAGATGTAGGATCTTGCATGCACTGATGTATCTCGCGTGTTATTCTACGTGAGTACATGCTGACTTTCAAACAATCATTTCGTTTCTACCGCCAGATTGGTCAGTCTCTGCATGGCACCAATTATGCCTTGGTCTGGCTTGTTGCCGAGGAAATCCTGCGGTCATACGAGGCTGAGGAGTCTGATGCCTTGTAGTGTTTTGCATCTGGATAGTTGTACATAGAGGCTAGTGAAGTCGCACTTTGAGGGCTGGCCATTTGTCATGCGATTTCCTCGTAGCTCTAAGAGAACATCTACAAAGGTTTTGCCTTGGGCTTTATAGTCAGTCAGAACAAAGGCGGGCACTATGGGCAGTCGTCGCCGGGTGCATTTTCCGGATAGGAACCTGTAGTAGGAGTTGGCTGGATCGAGGATATGCGTGATGGGCCGGATGAGTAATATGCCCGCTGGAAGTGCCGGTATAGCTAGATCTTTTGTGTCTTGCGACTCTAACAATATGCCCAACGGTGGACCAAAATGGACGGTGACATCGTCCGCAAGATAGTGGCCCAGGAACTTTGGGTCAGGGATGACGTCCACGGCCATAAACTCGGCCCCATTCACAACCCTCAAGCCGGTGTAGGTATTCTTGTTGACAACTACAGGCATCCCCTGGGCGTAGAAGAATATGCCGGGGATCTTGCAGCTAGAGTTATCGCCTTGCCCGATGGTCTACGCAACCTCCTGCTGAGACAAGGATCGGCTGTGCCAGGTGTGGGTCGAGATGAAGATCGAGATATGCCTTGTGTGAAAGCGAGCCCAATCTATCAAGACTTCCATATTGAGAGTCCATCGGTGGCGGTTGAGCGGTGTTATGACGCGCAGACCATCCTTGAAGGTGATCTGGGAACGGTCCACGAGCCTGATGTTGAGTAGGTCAAAGTCCTCTCTCGTCTGGGTTCCGGTCCGTACTCTGTCCAAGAGAGCGCCCAGCTGTGGATCGTCTCGCGCACGGACTTGCTCCTCAAGAAGGATGACGGTCTTGAACATCAGCCATAGGTTATGACCACGATGGTGAGCAATGGTGGCTTGTCCCAAGGAGGCCGTGTAGGCCGAATCTACCATCCGGTCCACCAGGAGACTTATCCCAAGCACGGGGGCAAACTGATAAAAATCACCCATGAGGAGGACAACGGGAATACCACCGAATGGCTTATCGGGACAGTCACGGAGGGCCTGAAGGCGGCAGTTGGCATGGAAGAGAGTGGATCCCCCAAGCATGCTCACTTCGTCAATCGCAAGTGCCAACTTCTGCTTCCACCTCCATTTCTTCGCTTCCGAGAAAATTGGAGGCCCTTTTCCGTCGCTAGCAGGATGGATATCCAGTCCACAAGCTGAATGAAGTGTCGTGCCGCCGATCTGAGCAGCTGCACTGCCGGACGTGCCGGTAATCTGGAGTTGATGAGGCTGGCCTCTAGCCGTAAATACGTTCCGCAAGGCATCGACGATTCTGGACTTCCCGGTACCGCCTGGGCCGCCAATATATTGAAGATGTTGACCAGCGGAGTCTGGGTGGTCGATATACTCGTCCAAGAACCGACACACAAGTTGTAGCGCCATGCTCTGCAAACCGTTGAGCGTATATGTGGAGGCGGCTCGAAGTCCCAGCTCTGTGAAACCTCCGACGGGACCTGGTTCAACGAATATTCGAGGATCTTGTGCTTCCGAGTCTTTCAGCTGCTTCAGAATGGGAATGTCCGTATCACATTGTCGAACAAGCAGATCGTCAACGTCGGCGTTACCAGTGGAGGTTATGCCACCTTGCGCAACACCCTCTATCTCGTTGAGCATCTGGATATGCAGCAAATCCTGGGCCTTCGCCGCAGCCTGAACGTCGTCAACAGAAGGAATGGAGCACTGACTCAAGACGCTGTCTTGACGATGGCGAATCTGCTCATAAAGATTTTCGTGACGTTGGATGAAAGGTCGGCGCTCTTCTATCGGGTTCTCCCGGCCAAGGTCTCGGATCAGCCCTTGCAAGACCGGGGAGTCCTTTGCTGCGTCGGAGTCTCGTACGGCATTTTGAAGAGTCCGGAAGAGAGCCGTGTAGTTTTGGTAATATTCTGCCATCGTGGGCTCTTCCGTGGTCGGCTCATCGTCATAGTTGCCTTCACCCAGAGGGAATTCCACGTCTACTGTGTCGTCACCTTCCGACCGGCTGGCCCAGAGCCGAGCATCCTTACGAGCATCCTCAGCTGACTTCCTCAGTAGGGAGATGTTGGCGACGTGGGATCTCAGGCGAGCACATAGAGTAGCTACGAAGCTCTGCCATATGCCCGTGATATCGGGGTCGGTTTCGGAAAGAAATTTCTCCCATGGTACGAACAAGGCGAGATGGAGAACCGGGTACCTGAAAAGGCCGTCAAAGCTGTTTCGGGGACGAATGAGCCAGAAAAGGAAGCGTACCGTTTGAAATACACCGGGTGCTCATCCATGTGGTCGTTGCTGATGAACCCTTGAAAGACTGGCACTGCGTACTCGGGGGGTTGGCGAAGCTTTTGGATCCAGTCTCGACATTCCGGAGGCCCTTGGAGCGCAAAGCGGACTTCATCTTCATCTCGGCCACGGCGGCGCTCCAGGGTGACCATGGACATATAATCATAGAGGCACATATCCCTCAGAATTGGGCCCCGACAGGCATAGGCGTCCAGGTAAAGTAAGGTCCGGCCATTTTGCCGAAACTGTACTGTTTCCGATGGCTCTTCAGCGTCGGTTTGCGCACAGGCCTGGCCACGGAGGTGTGACCAGCGTCGATAGACGGTCCAGTAAAGCGCGGTGAGGTTAATGTAGGACCAGTGTGGTACATTAGTAAAGTCTGTTTGATATCCGAGCAGGAAGTAGCAGATCTCTACGGCCGACAGTTGTCTCTCGGAAAAGATTCGGTTCGCTGCTCTCATTAGGAACTGGCGGCTCTTGTTCACAACATCCTGACGATGGGCATCTTGTTCGACAAGACTCGGCCCCCTCAGCGCCGTAGATCCGCGAAGTTGTTGAAGAACATCAGCTGCGAAGACAAGGCGTTTCCACATAGGCGTGTCCAGCTTGGTGGCATAATTTGTGATGTGGAATACCATCGCCAGTCCCTTGGTCTTGGTCAAGATCATGGAGAGGTCGTGATTGTGGCAGAGGCCAACTGCCATTGCTTTGTTGTACCGATTGACGAGCGGGTGGTTCCGCCTGATTTTGAGCAGACCGTCCTCCGTGAACCCGGTGTTCTCGACGAGCTTCCAAGGTGCCTTAAATCGACAAGCCGTCGTTTTGTGTTGACCAGCACTCTCCGTAACGAGTGCTTTTAGAGAATATTTGATACAGGTGTAAGTGTGCGAGTGCACCTGGCAACAGTACGCAATGTAGTTGGACTCGTTGTCGAAAGCCCCTGCGAGAGCCCCGGTGTTGTTCATGATCTCGTCGATCGGGTCGATTGGTTTTCTCTCCTTGCGGACGGCTATTCCAGCTTCCTCGTCTAGACATTCGTTAAATACCGAGTCCAGATACCGAGTCCAGATACCGAACCACCTGAGCACGGTATTCTTCCTCCTCGTGTTTTGCCATATCGTCGATCAAGGAAGGCAACTCCAAATTACCCTCCAGCCAGAGTAGACCATGTAGGTGGAGACTACCTCGGTCGTTCGTCTCAACCGTTGCGTAGTAATGACTGATCTTCCCGAAAACTGATTCCTGGCCCGTCCTGACGTATTTCTCAAAGAACAAAGAGATTTCCCGATGGAAGAAGATGGCGGCGCTGACCGGATCCATGATGCTGAGAGCGATTCTATCATACCTCCCACGGAGATCGGTCAGCAGTTCCTTGGCTACATCATGATCGTGGAGCAGATGGATGGAGAGTTTCATCTTGACCGGGTTGTTGATGTCATTGGGATTGACAGTGATCCAAATCGCCGGCGCACCGGCCCAGATGTCAATTGCCTGTATCCTTCTGCGCATGAGCAGCCGCGTTTCGTTGGAGAGCGGCTGTGCATGGCCAAAGATGGACAACTCACGGAGCAAAAACGCTACGTCTGCGTCGGTCGTCGTTCTCGTTCCTCGCATCTCGTCCTCGGCTCTTTTCAGCCGGCCTTCCGTCAGTGTTGCGTAAACCCGTTCAACCCTCTCGAAAGAGCCCTTTGTCGTGCGCACCATGCTTATGCGGCGGTTGGATGAGCGCAGGAGGATGTTGAAGACCAGGAAACAGAAGACGGGATGGGTGGCAAACCCTCCACCATGTCGCTGCAGCACGTATCTGGCCCAGTAGCTGAGCGAGTGGTTTGAGTGGCGCTCGGCAGCCTCTGGAGCTTGCTGTTGCTGTTGCCCACGCTGTCGCTCATGGTCCGACAGGTGCAGCAGCGCCTTTGGGCCACCTCTCCCCCAGGGGAACAGCTTCGGGAAGGTGCGCGGGAAGAAGTCCTCGTGCAGGTTGTCCGCAAAGTCCGCACCTCGTTCCACCAGGATGAACGGATGCCCTCCAGCCCTTTGGACGTGCATGGCGCAGGGCTCAGGTCCATCGGCATCTCGGGTCCGACTCGTCTGGATAGCGTCAGCCAGGAACGAAAGCTTATCGGCCTCTTCAAAAGCCGCCGGTCCGTCAAGAGGGAACATTCCAGACGACGTCGTCTCGAGAATAACGTCACCATCGCCGTTGGCATCCTCCGGTCCTGGAATGGAGGTAGGGGAATCCCCGGGCAACGGAAAGTCCTGTTCGTTCGGCAGAGTGCCCTCGGGAAGGCCGGAGTCGTCGCTGGAGTGAGTCTGCGCCGACGCAACGATCTCTTCGATGGTCGTGAGCCGGTTCTCTTCCAAACCTCGATCGATATCTGGGACTATGTGGTCTGTCTGCGCCTTCTCGGCAACGGACGGCTCTTCCCGCTGCATGCTGTCCATGATGAGGATAGGGACATCTGAGCTGTCTGCATACCGCCAGCCATCTATCTCTTCATGGTCGATGGTGACGTGTTCGTAAAGTGGATTATTTTCCCGGAGCCACGAAAGCGCGGCCCGGACACGGGACTTGCGCACTTGGAGAAGATGCCCAACGTCTGCAGCGCCAGGCTTGCTGGAGCCACTCCAGGAGACGTGGATGTTCTCGATAGTGGCCAGAAGAGGGTGAGGGAGGACTGTGGCAACGAGATCCTCGACCTTGTTCGGAAAGACGACGAGATGGCCCTTCACATGCTTCCGGTAACTGAGACCCGACGGGGTCTTGTTGTCGACGGTGAACTTTGTGATGTAGCCGAAGGAGGCCTGTAAAGCAATCAGCCTCTCCTCAACGGGAGACAGGCCGTCGAGCTCTTCGGGATACCGATGCTCACAGCCGATGTACATGTTGTTGACCGCACAGGTCTTTGGCAGTTTCCCCTTCATCAAAGCGGAATGGCATTCGTGGCAAACCATGGCATCAGCGTCGTCGCCGGCGGGGAAACAGTCCCTGCAGTCCTGGAGCGGTGCGGTGACCTGCTGCAGCAAGGAGGGCGTCAAGTGCCTCCTCCATCGGATCTCTGTGAGCTCGGAAGGAGGCTGCTTCCTGTAGCAGAAGTTGCAGTGCGAGATCGGCAGCGTCCCTTCATCTGTGAATGCCTGGTAGAAGGACTGTGCAGTCTCTACCTGAAGGGCAAGTGGGACCTCATTGCACCGGGATCTTTCTGTCGATTCCTTCTCCTTGTCGCGGAAACGGGATTCATGATATGCCAAAACGGTGTCGAGGAGCTCTTGTTGGAGCAGGGCGGTTTCCTGCGACGGCCGGGGTTTTTTCCGGGGCCGGTCTGGCATCGTGGGCGGCGGAGTCAGAAGTCCTTCCTCCGGTTGTGGTTCCCGGCGGCGCTTTCGGGGAGGCGGGGCCTGCGGGGTCGCTTGGGGAATTGGGATCTGTGGAGAGCTGGAGATGCGCTCGGGAGTGGCCAGTGGTCGTGTGCGGCCCACCTCTTCCGCTCCTCGACGGTCGAACTCACCGGTCTGCCGTTGTGATCGTGACCTTACAGTTCTTTCCCGCAGACGCTCTTCCGCGTGTCGTTGCGTGATAGCCGCCATTGTGCGCCTGAGTTCATCTTCCGGCACCATGATGGCACTGCGCTGGGCCACTGCCTGTGCCCGTTGGCCCCGTTCTTCAGCGCACTGGCGTTGGATATCATCCCATGCACGAACAACCTCTTCAGGTGGGACTCTTATCGCCTCCTTCTAGAGCTGGATGGGCGTCTGAGATGCTACCTGTCTAGCGATAGTGGAGTGGGCCGCTTCTTGTCTTCCACGGGCCAGCGTTTCGGCGTGTTGCCGATCCAGATCTTCCAATTTCTGGCGGATCTCGTCAAGTGGGACTCTCACCGACTGCTGCTCCCGGGGCTTGGCCGCGGTCTTTTGAGACTCTTCTTGTCTCCGTAGAGTGCGTCTTTTGGCGTGTCGGCGGTCCAGGTCTTCCAAAGTACGTCGGATCTCGTCGAGCGGAACTGTGACCGGCTCTTGACGGAGCCGATGGGTGCTCTGACGATGTGCCGGAGAGCTTGGACTAATCGAATGAGGTGGCCCCGACCTTCCTCCGGCTCTGGTTCTAGTGCGTTTGGCACCAAGATCTTCCAGCGTGCGGCGGAGTTCATCGATCGGGACCTCAACCGGCTTTCCGCGAGCAGCTCACTCGCACCGCCTCGGGGGGTTATACACACCAACGTCAATTGCCCAGATACCGGTCCCTGTACCCACGTCGAGAATTCTCTTCCAATTCCTCGGAGGAGTTTGATATAACTTATGATCATTCACCAGCGCCCAGATGGCGTGAGTTATATCAATTCAGGGTCAGCAGGATGGTTTTGATGAAAGCAAACTAGGAACTCACCTAGTCTCTCTTGTTCATCCTACACCTGTTAGTGGCTCGTGTCAGTTGCTACCATTATCATGCACACCTCGTCGTTTGGGAGTAAATATTCTGTCCAAACGGCGTGAGTAGTCTAATCCCAGCTAGCAAGACGACAACTTACCCCCGCTTCCATAGGTAGTATATCTCCTACCATTCTCCCCTCGGTATCGGAGTATACTAGACGATATGGATTGAGTCGAGGACGCGTCGTCTATGCCCTGCAATGGGATTAGTTTAGCTGGGTGCGCGAATGGTAAGAACATACCTCATCCACACCAGAATCGCTAGCCGGTTGGTCCTCGGGCTCCAAAGGAATCGTCACTGCAGGATCATCCAGTTCAGCCATTTGAAAGTGTCACTGACGGGGAAATTAACGAAAGTGCAAAGGACATGTGCTGAGAATTCGAGGTGATGCAGGTGGTATGTGCCCCTTTTCTACCATATCCACCAAGCTATACTGCTCCAATAATGTCATGTAATATCGGAAATACTCTTAACATGGCGTAGATGTATCCCATGGATGTATGAGCTTATGTCTCAGCTGTTGCAGCTTATCTCATTATTGCGGCAAGAAACACTCGGCAGCCCAGGTTCACCTGGCGTTGCAATCACACTTATCCCGCTGTCGTTGGTTCCCAGTCTGGGGTTTAACTGACTCAAGACAGGGAAGAATCCTTGCCCACCTGAGGGCAGGGATGCTTGTCCGTGATAGCTTTGCTACAAAATTTGGTGAGGTACCTCTAGGTGGAATTCGGTGTTGACACTTGATTTCGTGCAATACTTGGTGCAAATTCCCGGTTCCTATTTGACATTAGGTGCAAACTCGACATCTGGGGGTGCTCATATCAGAGCTTGGGTGACCCTAGTTCTTCCAGCCAATGAGACAGGCACTACCGGACACGCGTTGCAAACTCCTCATTTGCTCCAAAACTAGGTGCAAACACAGCATCTAATACGTATCCATCTCGGCTGCTCTTTTCGACGCGCCATCCAGACCGCACCAGCTCATCAGCCGTACAATATCGTGTCTATCGTCCACTCAGCACGAGTATCAGCCGATCAAACGTTCCCAGCGGATGAAAAGTCACTTGAGGCCAGAATCTTTCGGGTCGGAGGGACAAGAGCCTTGGTTGCCTTCGCTACAGCCTGCCAGGCAGACAAGGAGGTTCATAGCTTGGCCAAAAGCTTGGACAAAGACCAGTTGGATGCATTCATCGTGTCTACGGCAGGCATCAAAGCACATCCAAAGTTTGATCTCATTGTGTACAAGACAGATGCGGCAGAACCATCAGATAACAAGCCCATAAAGCATGTTCCAGCTCCACGCAGCTGGAAAGGCCGCAGGCAAAAGGCAGAAGACACACCACGTACGTCAAGATGGAAGTTAAAGTCATGAGCCCCTCAGCTGATTCAAATACAGAAATCCCAGACATCAAGAAGACCGAGGATCTTATTCAAAGAAGAAAACGAAAACTTATTGATGGTCAGACAACACAAATGATGTCGAAACGCCGACCATGGTGGGGCGAATCGACACGTTCACATACAGAAAGAGAACCAACGGAAGCCAATGGGGATCATATATCCCAAGATGAAATTGGATTGTTGGCAAACCCGGAGCCGTTGACTGGAACACCCATCCAAGAGGGTGGAGGATGCGACAGCGAAGTAGCGCCACGAAACCACCAATCTGGGACAACTGGAACCATCGAGACAGTTGACTATCGGCATCGACCTTTGGAACTCGAACCCCAGGGAACGCACCCTCAGGGTGTTTGCGAGCTGAAGCATCCCGCACCAGAGCAAGTCGACCCGCCTTCGAGACGAGCTGTCGACCCTTTTGATACTGAATCCATTATGGTACCGGGTTTCGATGCAGCATTCGCGTGTGATTCCATCGACATGGGAACAACGCCAGACGCAGGGGCATTTGACATAACACGCATCATGTCAGCCAACTTTGATGCTTTCCATCAAGACTTGGCAGGACTGTTCAATACCTAGTGCCTTGACAGCCCGGTTGCCTCGTTTCATGGCCCAAGAAGCACCATATATACTGTTGTATGGCTGTTGATTTTCACAGTCCCGTTGTGGATACGAGTTATTGTTCTTTCGGGGAGCGATGCTCCTCCAACTGTCGGCGCTTGGCCATCTCCATGCACGGCTATGGTGACGACATACGTGTCCTGTTTAACCTTCATCATGCAGGGACCTTCGGCACGGATAATGGCTCCGACTCGATCCTCATTTTCCTGGATCTATGCGCGTCGTCAGCATAGGTCGCCTGCCCTAGGATTCAACCGCTTTACCTTGTGAAAAGACAAGAGAGATTTCCTTAGTTCGCGACACGCCGCCTTCACGTTTTCGGCTCCCTGGTCTAGGGTCGCCACGCCCTTTCCCTCATTATTCCATCTGGCACGGACGGCAGAATGCTCGAAAATATGGAAGACCTGATCAAGGTCTGCCAACGACTCTGGCCTGACGTCTTGCTCGTCGTTGCCGAGCATGACCTCGGGCACTAAGCATGAAATTTTATTATGTTCACCCAAAAGGACAGAAGTGGGGGCTATAGGACAGCTGTATAGTCTTCACAAGGCTAAACCTCGGAAGTCGCAAATTCCAATTGTCGCTATTAGACAAGTTGCTATACCAAAATACACCCAAGATCATAGAATGTCGAATCAATGAACATTAAATAGCCCGCACATCCAGTGTCCACTATCAGCGATTACCATGTGTCGACACTGGGGTTGGCCGATGCGCTAGCGACGACTGACTGGAGTTGCCGCCGATACAGGCGGCGACCGGCACAGCAATGGTGTAAGGTCGACGACTCCCTACGCATTCCACAACGGCACGCCAATATGTCGGCCAGACCCTGCATGGCCTCCGCATGCACTTCAGGATCCTCCACCAGCACCCTGACATACTAAACTATAGATACATAATGACTGCATACACTTCACTTATACCTGCGCAAGGGTCAACCCATCCCAGACGCATTTGGCCAGCTTCACTGCTGAACTACGTCAGCCCGTTCCAGAATGCTCCTCCTCTCTTTGAGCCAACAGGCCGGACACTGAAACGAGAACTTGGACGTCCACGTCGATACTATGCCGTCCCAAACATCCCACGAGCCCGTTCCCGGCTCCAAGAAGGTGTATTTCTCACCATCCTTTTTCCAGTAGCTTTTCCTGGTAGGTCGGTACCTTAAACAATCGCAACAAAGCGCGGATGTTCGCTTCGGCCGTCCCCGCGCATCGAGAGGAGCCAGCCTCCTTAGCAGTGACAGTACGGCATTGGAGAGCTGCCGCGGATGGAGACGTTTATGCCTTGCCACGGAGGGGATTTCTATTGTTCGGACCGTCGAGATCTGGAGAAAGCGTCTACAGGTGAGGGCCAGGCAAACTTGGTCTACTGAGTCAGTCACGAGGGAGAAAAGTTGGAAGAGTAGCTCCGATGGCAGGCGAAGGAGAGGCGAGGAGAGTTCGGGTAGCGTAACCAAGAGCTTTTGTTCCATCTGTTAGAAAGATCGCTCAAATCGGAGCATAGGATATGCAAGTGCATCTACCTCTGGTGGAATAATGAAGGGGAGGGTAGCACGTGAAGCTACGACAGGCTCCGAGACCGCGGTGGACGATGTTACAACCAGCTCCCCATGAGGTCTGTCTTGTGTGTCATACATAGAATTAGGTATGCAATTAATAACGATGGGGCCACGTAAATAAGGACTATTATCGACGTGACTATGTGGTGGGTTGCTGAATGAAGCAGGGGAAGGCTCGGAGCATCTCTGGTACCAGAGTGCCACCTACAGGATTGGCCGGCCAACCCGGAAACCGCACGAATGGTTCACCCGAACTCTTGTTGCGGTTCAAGCGTGGGTTTCCAGTCAAAACTAGATTTCCTTCTGTTCTACGACACTCATGCGCAGTCGTTCTTGCTTACTGTTAACCAATATGTCCCGAGGACCTTCTATAAACACAACAGAGGACCAAGGTAGTCCATCTTCTTTGGTATTATCATAGTTTCATTAGGGTCTGTTTAGACCAGTAACTGTGCCCGCAAAGATTGCGCCTCAACGGTAAAACGATCCTTCTCATGCTTCCTTAACCCCTGTTTTCTCTTCCGATTCCGACCGTTGACGTTGATGGGCCCAAGAGGCTGCCGCACATGTAACTCCGCTCGCATCAAATCCACGATCATGCATCTTCCGGTGCATCTGTCGTAGAGTACGTTGCGTGGCTCTGCATCGCGGTGAAGCACTTGATGTTGATGCAATCGCCCAAGCGCAGTAATAATCTTCTTGACAACGTCTGGCTTTACCTCTGCCAGTTCCTTCAGTATTGGCCGCCCGCCGTAGCTCAGGAGCATAAAGTGCTCATACACGCCGCTATCGTAGTAATATGGCTTGATCAGATTAATTATACCCAAACAAACCGGAATAAAAGTGCCTTGAATGTCCTGGAGGTGATCGTACATCTGATTTTCATGCTGTAGATGCGTAGCGTCCATGACCTCAACACCTTTAGCCACGAACGTGTAGCCATGTGACGATAACCGTACTTTGAAGAGGGACCCATGTGCTCCTGACAGATGAAGTGGCACGCAGTCAGCATCACTCTCGCAATCAACTAGCAGTTGATGACGCGTCAGGCGAAGAAATTCTTTTCGACAGATATGGGTACTGCCGTGATCGCCAAGGTTGGGGCACTGCCTGTCTATTGAGCCGCCATATGCTAGACCACGAAGACACTCGTGTGTGCAGTATGGTTGCTCTTGGATGTTCTGTCGCCGACAGGTATTCGTTTGCGAGCCTTCTCTAGCCCCTCGCTGTTGCACCTCGGTCGACGTTGTGGCTCCGGATTCCGCAGAGGCATCTTGGGGACGGTTTGCAGGGTTCGGCGATGGGGAAGGACTGTTGTCATCGTCGTCGTCGTCGCTACTGCTATCGCGATCCGTTTGCCGTGTCTCACTTTCGAATGGCAAACAACGAGACCGGGTCTGGATTGGAGAGCGACGATCGAGGCCCTTCCAGCGCTGCGGTTTGTACGGAGTTTCCCGTCGCTCCTTGCGTACTGTTGTCGGTATACTTTTCAACACATCGTCATACTCGACCGCCCATGTATCGAGCTCTTCAGCCATCCGATGCCAAGCTTGTGTCGATGGCGAAGCTTGTACCGCTCGAAGAACAAAAGCAAAGACTTGAGCAACGGCCGTGCGATAGAGTCGAGTTTCGTCGTCGCCGTTCGGATCGTCCTGGACGTCAAGACTCGGTACGCAGACAGAATAGTAGACACAAGTAGGGTCGTCGTAGGGAATATGAAGGAAAACATACGCCTCCCCTTGCGTTATGTAATGTACCCGTATCGGATACCCTTTCCCACCATGTAAGAAAAAAGCTGCGTCACGACGGCTGTACTGAGTCGTCGCGCGGCGAATGTGAATCCATCTCCCTCTTGATTGATCACATCGCGGTCTGGTTGTATCTCAGAGACCAAACCCGTGACGATCTCGTTCAAGGTCAACTTATGTGGTGGTTTGTACTCGGTCGCGCTCGCGGGAATGCGTAGATCATTGGAGAGGTGGTGAATGCAGAACTGGTCTCCCTGTCCGCCTTTTCCCCGCGCCCTGCGAGGTCGTCGTGCCCGGTTGCGTGAAGTCGAGCTAATAAAAACTTTCTCCAGGGATTCAGCAAGGGAGTCTTCGCTGTCGCCGAGGTTTGTATGGCTTTCAAAGGTCACTGTTCCCCTAAGTCCAAGACGCTTCCTGACCGACGTATTATCGTAGGCGGCCTCCACCAGCTTCTGCACGGCATTTTCCACGGTATCTCGCTCGCTGTTCCGAAGCCCAATCTCGCTGCTGATGGGGCTGAGCAGAGACCTAACGTAATCTAGCTGGTGATGGGATGGGAAAACGGCCTGGGATAAGAAGGAAGGATAGAAGCTGATCTGCTTCCAAAGCTTTTCCTGTTCGTATGCAAAGCTATCCCATGGAATGATTCGCCGAGGGTAAAGTCTGCCAGTCGGATTGGTGGTTTCTCCTTGAGTCGTGAGAGAACGATCGGTCACCACTTTGAGGCTCGCATCAAGAGAGTGGCATATCTCGAGATACTGGTGTAGTGTTGACGGCAAAGATGCGCTCGCTCGATTCTCGGCTTCCTCGCGTCGGCGTTGCTCTTCTTCGCGTCGGCGTTGCTCTTCTAGGCGCTGTTGCCGTTCTTCGAAGGCGCTACTTTCAGCAGCTTCACGAAGACGCTGTTGTTCCCTGAGCTGCTCTTTGAGTATTTCTATTTCGTCCATGGAGTTGACAGATTTTGGGGGAATACCAAGCGTCAGAGAGTGGTTTGTTTTGAGAAGCAAACCCAAGCACGCCAGCTCCATACACCCAGGAAAACAATGTGTCATATTTTGGAGGAAGCCCACTTTTAGCCTAAGGCAACAATTCCGAGGCTGACAGCGGGGACGTGTTATCGATAAGAGCGATTTCAACCTCGGCCTTTCATCATCACAAACTAAGCCCTGTCTTTTTATCGGCATTCCATGACGGTTATACAACATGCCTCCTCAACGCATTAATATAGACTCTCACGGCGACACTTTGGTCATTCTTAAACAAAAGGAACCTAGCTATGGCCAGCCAGCGTCCACTCTCAGCAGTCCAGATAATGGGGATTCCTAACCTGAACTCCATCTGGTGGCAAGCTGCATCGCGGCCTTTGTGTTATTTCGGTCCTATGGTTGACATAAACCCTGTCCATGACCGCTTTGGCGCGCGTAAGCAGGATTCACAGGCATAGCTGGACACTACGCTTAGCTTCCTGATCTCCCAAGCTTTAACGGCACCAGACTTTGATGATCCAGGAACTCAAAATCTTTTACATATTTCTCATCCTTGATAAATCGCGAAACCGTGCTTCGACGTCTCACAAAGGCCAATTGCGCCTTGAGAACATCAACATAAAAGATCCCAAGAGACCTGCCCTGAAACGCTCACAATGGTTCTGTACTGAACAGGGCGGGTTGAAAGGTTTTCAGTACGTTGTTGAGGGAGGTTTTCAAGGCCGTGATATCTGGTGGAATTTCTAGGCCAAAGTTCCTCATCATAACGGGTGGGAGAGCTTTTACTATTCGCAGGCGCGATGGCGGTTACTACTGGATTCAGATCCTTAATTGGTGGACATAGTGGCAACTCTCTGCTTTGTTTGACGGAAGTGGGGTTTTCGCGGAGAGGGACGGAGGCACGTTGTGGGAGTTTGTGAAGATATCAAGTTCGTGAGTCGGAATTAGTTCGCGGGCTGGCAAACGTCAGTGAGCAGTTTGACTTCCGACCCAAAGGCAAGACGGGGGAGCCCAAGTAAACAAAGTCGTCATTTTGGAGTAGACCCTCTGTGGCCTAAGGCCACAATCTGATGTCAGGATGCAAGGATGGATTGCCGATAAGACATGTGATTCACCTGGTGGCCTTCGCTGCTCTATGCACGTATTCCGAGTACGGCGAGCGTTGCGGCAATGATCACATATTCTGACCTGTAGAAGACAACACGACGTGAGGCCATCCATGGACTGACATTGCTGCCGCTCGTCCCTCCAAAGGAACTTGTTCCGCTGAGGGGCTAGCACGATAGTCGAATCTTTAGAAGGTTCGACAGCGGGGAAACGAGTGTGGTCTCAAAACGGCTATGGCTCGGGCATCTTGATTAGTGGATAATAGGATTTGTCGTATAGCATCGTAGTCAAATATCAATCGTCACGATACGCCCGCAAACCTTTTTTCCAATAAGCCGCGTCTTTCAGCAGCTTCACACACGATGGTATCACCAGCATTCGGGGATGAGTCATATCGTCACGTGATGTCAAGCCCTTGGAAGGTCCTCGTTTTGCGTCACTTCTCGTCTCGCCCGAAATAATTCTGAACGCTACACCTCACTCTCCGTTCCCACTGTTGATCTCATCTCGCTTGAGCCCTAGTCTACTTAACACTATGACGGGTGAATACAGTTATCGTATGGAGGACGGATCCTCTCACGCTTGGTTTGGGATAGGTAGAGCTGTGCTTGCAGGCGACGTGTGAAGTCTAGGGTGGACTTTCGGGTGAGACGAAACAACGGGTACCATTGACAAAACATTTCTGCAATCATACATATTAATTGGTCTAATCGCAAAAACCCTCGGCCTCAAGCCGCTATTGATGACTGGATGAGGGCAGGATTATTAATGAGGACTGGAATTTGAATTTGGTACCTAAGGGCAGAAATACTCTCGAGATCCCACCTTACTATCTTTAGCAGCCAAGTCTGATCTTTGGTCTTTACGTCCGTTGCGCCCTGCCCCAACGGACGGCAGCCTCGCCCTTCCATGTTTCAACAACAAAGTCGTGATTTCAAGCGGCCAAATTTGGAAGATAAAATGGCGCCCCAACTCAATCAGGTTGTCGCAGGGCCAGAAGATGGAGTCGACCCAACACTAGGTTTAGGTGCAAGTGTGAAGCCTCGTCCACTGAAGGGCGTGCCAGGCGGCATCGCCGTAGTTTCTGGGTTTGCTGCTGGCGAGGAAACATTTCTGGAAGATTTATTGCTTCCTGTTTGGTGAAGGCTGATTGTGGTGAAGTCTTGGGAGATCTGCTGCAGAGATTGTTCCTTGAAATGCCCACCGGCTTGCTTGAGTCTCAAGCCAACGCCACGGTTCTTTCCATTAAGCGGCTTGCCGTCCGTCGAAACCATAAACTGAATAGTATCATCACCCTCAGCATGGTTCTCGATATTACTGATCTTCTCCTCTAGATATGTATCAATGTTCGAGCAGAGGTTCAGGCAGTGACGTAAAGTGTCGGCTTCATCGTTGAGATTATCGAGTAACAGTTTATCATCTGATGATACGGCGGTTGGCGAGCCAGCATCTATTCGTTCGGACACTTTCTGACGATGCTTCTTCAGTCGCTCGAGTGCAAATCCGAGGTACTCCTTACAGCCATCGAGTCCTTCGCTGACAAGCATATTCGATGTTGGATGCGGGTCGAAAAGGCCGGGAGTGCGCCCTTCTTCCGTGGCATATTGAAGCTGGATCTGATCAATATGCTGGGAAAGCTGAAGGCAAAGCTGAAGACCTTTTTCGGTGCTTAGGCGCTCGTTTTCTATGTATCTAACCGTCGCCTCGTCTGGTTCAGGACTGGCAACGGCCCGGCAGACGAGAGCATCGAGCTTCTGCTTCACATCTTCCAGGTGTGCCTCTAAGTCAATCGTTGTCGTCTCGATCAACCCTCGGCAGGATTGCACGGCTTCAACGGTGATGGTAGATGTGCGGCTGGATAAGACAAATATAGATAAGCATGATAGTACAGAATTGTAAATGCGGATACTTACAGGTTCGCAAAGCTGAGAGCTACGATGATTGTGGATTTGTATCCAATAAGCTGCTGCCTAAAACCTTCAATTCCGTCTCCGCCCCTGTATGTAAGCTTGGCCCAATCCCGAAAACTAGTTCGATCTTGGCTAGACCGCGAACTACAGGCTCTCAGCTCGCGCTCAAATTCCTCGCATGAACGGCTGCATTGCTCCAGTGTTATTTTGAGGGCCGAAAGGTCTACTTCGACATCACCGCGAGGTGCTTGAGAGAGGTCTTGGAGCACCGTACTCAACTCTGCTAACTCCGAAAGGAGTTCTCTGAGTTGGCGCGGGAGGCATCGAAAGCTTTGTACTGCCTCTTGAACCTTGGTGACAGATTTATGGGCAAATGTCGCCAAGGTAAGAAGACCGGATACAAGGCCAATAACTTCCGCCATTTAACGAAGATGTTGCGGGTTGAATTGATCTGGTTTGATTGATCTCGTCACAGCTATTGACAAGTAAGGAACTGACAGGCGGGTGGGTGGTTGAGGTATTTATCAGGTCACGAAAGACTGTCAAGTCCAGTGAACAGAAAAGGGCTGAGGCCAGGCGCCCAATGAAGGGAATGGATTGCCGCGCGCTAAGCTCGAGTCTGGCCAATACTTTACCGTGCTACAGAGGTACGTTCGGTCGAGTGCCCACCATTGGCTGTGTGTACACGAGAAGTAGTTCCCATACGCTGTCTCCTAAGCGTACATGGAAAGTGACCTGCAGCGGTCAACCAGTGTTTGCAGCGTCACCCACACATACAGCTATTTTCATAGCATCGTCATATGCGCAGACATTTGTCGCTCTAGCATTACGCTTGAGAGCGTGTCATGACATGCTCGGGATGGCGCTTAGAACTGTCGTGAGCGGCTCTGTACAGTCAGGTTCACCCTTGGACAACGCAACCTCCATGAACGCTGTAACGGGCAGTCTTCTGCTTCCTCGACGGTAGAGGAAGTTCGATCGTAAGGTAAATGATTGCTTAGCCCAGGGCCAGCACATGCAAGAGTGTAGCATTGGTTCAGCAACCGCCGAAGGCCGGAAATAGCCTCCTCTGGCCAAGCTGTACTGCCCCATCACAAACCTGGCGGCTATTATGGGATTATTGATCATCGTGGGACATTCGTAGACGTGGGGTGACAGAATCTGCAGGCCTTCGGTCGTTCGGCAGTAATTAGGTTGCAGTAGGGGGTATTCATGGACCTGGAACGCCTGAAGCGAGGTTGGTATGGTCATTTTTGGGCGGATATTAGGTGTGCGAAGGTACTGTACAACAAAAGTATCTTCTGACCTTTTTCGGCAAGGAGCCAAGCTTAGCCTAAGGCAGAAAACGAGGTCTAGCCCCATTTCACCATTTCCTGCAACCGTCTAACTTCGTAGCCTTCCACCACCTCAGAATGTTGGCCAATTGTCGACTTTCTTTGGCGACTGGATTCTCCTGCGTTTCTGTGTCGCCCTTCAGCGCTCAGCTTCTTACCTCTTCATACCATCGATGATGTCGCTTCTTCAACTGAAAGCAAGCAGGTAGGGTGACTGGATGCGAACCCTTTCACTCTCACATCCCCGACCCCTGCTTGCACGAGTCTAGCGTGCGCTTATTTGTCTGTGCAAAGGTCTGCCTGAGTATCAGTCAGTGTATGCAGTCTCGGCCGATCATGTTTGCAGCATCACTCATCTGGAGATTCCCCTGTACTGTGCTTCACGGGAGATGATGCTCTTAGTGAACGCAAAGTCATTGTCGGTGGCAAGACCTGATCATTTGATGCCAATATTTTACGATCGGTTGTGGGATAAAGATGATTTCGAGGTCTTATCCGTTCAGTAAGCAATTGAGTGGTGACGCGGACCGATGGTGGGTATGCTGCTGATATTCTGTTAAGGGCTCCTGAGATGTGATTGGCTGGCCAACAATGATTATCCATGTGGCCAGCCAATGAGGTGCGGAGAGGATCTTGACGGATATCTACACAAAGTCTGGGTAAATCCTTGGCTCTGAAACCTCATGGAAATGCTTTCTCGATCCTCTGCTGCGGATGTGTGGGTGGTAGTATTAACAGCTGTATACGATGAAAGACGGCGAGACAGCAGTGTAAAAAGGTGCTACAACATCGACTTGTGAGCGAAACAAAGCTGCGGAAGAGTTTGAGAAGACATGATAGCATCTACGCGTGGATTGAGCAATTGCAAAGAAGAGATGACTTAGTTAGTTCTGTTCCGCCAGCAAGTCTCAAGCTTTCTCGGTTCAATGCCAAAGACAGAATATTACTTTTCTGGCCAGGGCTGAGGCACTCATGGTGATTTGATGAAATTAGTTTCATTAGTTGACGCAAGATTGCAGCACTTGAGGAACCGTAAGCCAGCATTACTGAACAAGAAAGCAAGTGCTGGGATAGACACCTTGCAATTATCCTTGACTCCCAGTTTGGTGAGTAGGCAGGTCTAGGATAGTCTACCGTCGTGAAAAGTCTTGGCGCGTCGTCAACGCGTCAGCTGCCAAGACGGCCTAATATTGGTCCGCACTATGATGATCCCCCCTCACGCCTCACGTGGTCCTTGTCCAACTCTCCACATCGCTCAATTCCTTCCAACTTGGTCCTTTCATCTTCCATCAGCGACCCGACGCGTCCAAAGACCCCCCCGGCAACTCGCGCTACAGGCCATCAAATGCCGAATTCTACCCATCGAACCATCCATCTCTCATTGGAAGAATCGGGGTCTGTAGAAGGGGCTTGACTTTGAGCGCTTGCAGATTCTCTGGAGCACACAAAGCAAAAGCTGCCTGTCAGCGAAACTGGGTTACTCTTTGTTCGTGTCGTGTCTTATCGTGTCTCATCTTCTTTGTGCGTTCGTTCAATGAACCGGCATCTCGCGCCGAAGGCCATCAATTGCCGACTTCTACCCATCGAACGAGCGCGTTTGCCTCCTTCGCTGGAAGAATCGGGGCCTCCGGAAGGGACTTGACTAAGGCTTGCAGATTCTCTGGAGTCCAAATCAAGTTGCCTGTCAGCGAGACTGGTCTTCATTGTTCGTATCATATCGTACCATATCATATAGTATTATGTAGGTAAGTTGAACTTATTGCCCCCCATCCTACTCATAGAGCCCCGTGCCAGACAGAAATGTCATCATCTTGGTCCCATCTCGACCTCGACCAGTCTTTCCCTGCCGCTGTCGAGTGGGAATGGAATAATGAGCTACATCACCTCGCCGAACCTGACCCGCGAACCCACGATATAACACTCAAGATCCATTTCTGCGGCCAGACTGAGCGCGCTCTTTTCGACTTGGCTTTTCCCATTTATCTCAAGGGTTCTCCTGGCCTTGCCCACATCCGTATCCCCATCGACCCTCCCTCTCTCGACTCGCTCGCCTATACCTTGAACCCGACGATTCCTGATGGAGTGCAGAAGAAGCTCAACTGCAACACTGTCCGGCTTGAATTCCAGCTAAAGCCAGAGCGGAATTTCACTGTCCTCGCTCCAACTTCTACCATTGAGCCCATCGCGCCCAGTCGATCACAGTCAGGTAGAGTCCTGGACGCTATCCGTATGCTCTCCGGGGTAACATCTTGTGGTGTTTACGTCGCAACCTCAAAGCTGCCGACATCTACACTGCAAACTCTCACCGCGGCAGTCAACCAAGGTTCTTTGAAGTCCTTTCCGTATCAAGATGATCTCGCGAGCATGTTCGCCGGCAGCGGAGCAAAGATGATTCAACTTGGCCACCAAGAGAACGATGCTCCGCCATCGTACGACGAAGCCGAGTCTTCGCCAATTCCTCCAACCAATAGAAAGAAACGTCTTCGATCCGGCAGTCAAGACGAATCTTCAAATCCGCTCGCCCTGATCTTGGCCAAGCTCGAGGCTATGCAGCTCACGCTCGCAGCAGTGCAGACAGAGCTCACTGCGACACAATCTGAGAACTCGCAGCTCAAGCAGCGTGTATCGGCTATGCAGAATGATATCGAGGAGCTGCAGAGCGACAACCATGCGACTGGCCAGACTCTAGAGTCACTTGATGCGAGGTTACTCGAGCTAGGTAGTAATCAGGATCACTTGGATCGGAGGGTCGATGCCATGGAGGTGTACGAGGTTGGAGATGACCTCAAGACCGAGATTCTCAACGATATCGCGGCGCGTCTGTTGGACAACTGAGCTTGGCTGTTGTCTCGGGCTTGCAGCTGCTCGGCAAAGATGTGCTTGTCGTCTGTGCCGACTATGTACTATTGACGTTGCCAGCGCAACTAAGCTTATCATATATATACCCCTATGACATATCCTGAACGGAATATTGTGAACACATTCTTTCACCAATGGCTTGGGATGAGCCCTATCTCTAACGAAGTTGAATGATACTGGCATTTTGGATTGGCGTGTTTGGTGTAGATGTTGTCTTTGTATGAGGAAGAGAATATCCTATGTGCTCATGGAAATGAGTGCTATTGCTGCCTTGAGTCTCGGAGTTTTTGGATCGGTCTGTATGCTGTTGTTTGTATTCAACATACGCTTTTGAGAAGCATGAATCATCCAGTCAGTATACTGTTGCACTCGATCCTAGCAACTCGGTCTCTTGCAAGACTAGAAGAGTATATACCAGACTATTCATCTTTCAACCGCGCCCTATCGACAGCTAAGTGCTTACTGCGCGCTATGAATGACGCATCATCATCTATCTATATTATACTTCTTAGTCCTGTTTATTGCTTCCAAAGTCAATGACGTCTGCTACTAACAAGCGACGACGAACCTCAGTTTCCCTCGCGCCATCACCCAGGTATAGCAAGACCAGACCTCACGTTCGTCCTCTATCTCAGCCATGTTATCCACATCCACTGATTCTCCCACCCGACGACGAAACATTCAGCCTATATGCATGTCTACGATAAACGCACACACTGCTCAACGTATGATGACAATATGGTCTTATGCCGTCAACACCGGGAGGAACATGCACTGAAGTCTTATTTGATCACGTCTGAAGCTCGCTGCTTTCAGAGTGAGTTATCTAGATGGCATGGGACTACTGGCCCCCGCCTTATGGCTGTATTCGGAATAGAGATATAAGGTCTTGTTGAAGCCAATCACATCATCTAATGTTAGAGAAGTGAGCCTCTAGGTCAGACTTCCCCGGGGAGTAAAGTTATTAATTCTTCCTTAACCGTTTCGAGGACTATATAACGTCAGGTAGAAAGACTCAATACCTAATTACTTGCTTTAGCGATGCCAATGTTCGATGTACGAATACACATGTTTACAAAATTATGAGTTTAAAGCCTGTCAAACTCACCAATGCTTTAAGAATACAATCTCATGAGCGCGTCAGTCTCGCGCTCGAGATCCCTTCCCCAAGCCAGTATAGTTACTCCTGTCCTAGTTCTTCTGGGCGCCGTCCCTCAGCTCGAGACGCTACCACTACTTGCTGGGCATAGATAAGACGGATGGAAGTGACCAAGTTACGTTGAGTAGTGCTGGCGTGATATAGAGGGAGCCAGCCGGGAGGCCAAATTCTTGATGAAGTCCTGGGTATTACTTGCACGCTGGCATTAGCACAACAGATGCTTGTGACCACAATCGAGAACTGTTCTGAGTAAGTACCAGCCACTACACTATGTTTGACCCGGTCAAAGATGCTCGATTGCTAGCTTTCCCGTCTCGGAGGCCAAGTCTGGCGTAGGTAAATTTAACCCGATGACTTTGGATTCTCACGCATTTGCACCCATTGACCTCTATCAAGGGAATTTCGATCAAAAACAATGAACGCGATCGCAGATATGTTCTAGAAAGTTACAGTCGCCAAAGGAACCTCGAGTGATGGCTGATGCAACTTGCATTGCGATCCTGAAGCGTGATGCGAAGCTCTTGGTGATACATTTGGTTAGGATGTGATGCTAGACGTTGGTTTTGTGAGTGACCCTTCAGGAGATGCTGGATAATGACTAAAACTGTACTATATTGAAAGAGTCTTGTGTCAACATATCCACGAAGACTTCAAAAGCAATACCTCGGGTGTTTGTGGAAAACCTGAGGGTTTAATACCAAGTCATTTGACGAGATTTGTCAAGAAAGCAACCTTAGGTACCCTGAGAATCATGGATCAAAATCCTCGATATGGAGAGGAAGTATCAACGCAAGTATATACGTAAGAAATATAACTCGAAACCTCCGCTGCTTACATACTTTTTGCCATGCTCAATGGTTTGAGACAAGACTTAAATAGGAACTATTATGCAGCAAAGAGACAGCAAGAGAAGATCCAATCCTATGTTAGAAGTATCAAAACGATTACCAAATCTTTTGCACATATACAATTAGGTAACAAACGGAAAAAATGAGCCTTGAGTGGATAACAAACTGTGGTAAATATGTCGGTGATGGAGAGCAGATGGCCGGGGACGAAGCCCCCTGCGCAGAGTTTACCAGCCAGATGTCTGCTGATCGAAGATGATCATTATCTGTGAACAGCTGTACTGAGACTGAGAAGTGGAGGGCATAATAACATACATAAGGTCTCCACAACGGATAAGGCAATCCACTGAGCTCATGTCCACAGAGGCCTCAACTGGTTGAGCATTGACCAAAGTAGTATTTGTACGTAAAGTAAATGTCCAGTGATACCAAGACTGAAGACGAACCTTCTGAGAGCGTGTATAACACAACCAGGTGAGAGATACCGACCGACTGACGGATCATGCGCTAGTCTTGAGAAGAAGAACCAAAGCCTCTTTATCTCGGTTAAGCTCTTACAACTTCTCCTTTCCCCAAGCCGGTGTCTCTTGCGAATGAGTCCTTTGATTGAGTCCAACACAGGCGTCAAGAGTTCAATCTGGAGGGTAAGCGAGCCAAGCACTAGGATCGAAGCTTCTCTATTGCTACTGAGTGTGCTCGCTCCGCCGTTGTTACCAAGATCAGGGCCAAGCTTAAGATTCTACGATGGTGAACCACATATGACCGTTGGCGAAGGCTACCGGTGAATCGATATCTTTGGTTATATTAATGAGGCGAGGAGATGTTGGTCACTTTTAGCTGATTCATCTACCAATTGTCTTCTGACAGTACTCTGGCTTATCAGCAGACTGCATGGTTCTGTCTGCCATCAGATGGCACCTAGCGACTCAATCCCCATTCTACGCAAGTTCCACCCTTTTGAGCCCTTATTTAATGGTATGCAATTTAATGTCCGTCACTAGGCTGGCCAGGTAGGACATCACGGTTATGAAGACAAATGCTATGCTTTCTCTTGACGACTGTGTCTGAATTTCATGGACAAATGAACGCTCTTTTGCGATTTTCCATCCAGGTATTGACGAATGATAACCATGGCTTGCAGTCCATACCACAAAGTATCCCACAGCTAGGTCCGCGTGGCCACAGGTTTAAATGGTTTCTGTCGGTTGCAGAGGCTGCAAACGATTGAGGAGTTGATTGTATCACGAGTGTAGTGGTTCATCTGATCTTCGTACATTCATGCTGATAATTCAAAGTTATTCCTCTCATAGGCCCCTTCACTTGCGTTCCAGTGAGGAAGGGGGGCAATAGCCTGCTGGGCAGGGGGGGCCAAGTGATGTTCAACCTAATAAGTAACGGGAGCAAGGTGATTCTCAACCTTAAATTCGATCGGTGTTCCCTTACCAAGAGGGCTCTTGGTGCGATATCGTTCCAAAACGACGCGGATACACATGAAAAGCCCAACGAGAAACGGAATTAACTGCCCTGCCGAGTCGAGGGTGTTGACACCTGAGATATTATTCCACCGAATGGAGAGCTCTGTGGCGATAATCACGATGATAACTACCACGGCTTTAAGGCTCGAATGCAAATGCTGAAGAGTGTGCCCCTTCTTTTTAGGAACTCTATGATGTATGTTAACTTCCGTAATAAGGTTATTAAATAGCCTACGTCCAGCTTACTTTACTGTCAGGGGTTGCAAATATTTCTTGCGATCTTGCTTGCAGTATTGCAGTGGTCCAACCAGTGTAACAATTAGCAGAACAGCTTGAAAACCAATGTTAATACCGCGCAAGGCGGGGCTGTTTAGCGGCAGTTTCGTAAATAGAAAGCCACTGGGGATGCAACCATTTGACGTAGGGTAAATTCCCAAGATCCAGAACCACAACTGGTATGCAGAAGTAGCTACCAGTAGCAAGGACCAGACGATATAAAATACCGTGCTATAAGCCGAAACAGTCCATCGAGTAGGGTCCAAGTTGAAGTCGAAGCAGGTGACAAGCCTCCAGAGGAAAGTCAGTACTATGAAATAGTTATAACCGAAACACATGAGAAGAACGATGTAAATGTCGACAGCCGCTAGAGTGTCGCGAACAGTCTGGACCAACAGGGCTATGAATGTGCCCCACATAAAGGCCGTAAGGGCGAGACGGAGTCCTAGGATCTCCTTCTCGAGGATGAGAATATTTGCCAAGAGGCTCGCGAACCATTGCAGGTAGAAACCTAGCCTAATGCCGAGGCCATACATGTCTGCGTTTCCGTCCCACTTGCACCGTTCCATTTGCACCGTTCCATTGTGTCAAGGGAAGATGTAAAATGCGTTAATGTGCCTCAATTTTAAGACGCTCAGGGCCCCAAGTAACGTAGGGAAGCAGGGTGCAGTAAGGTAGGTACTGCTGATGACGGCTGTTAATGTTTGTCCAAAACAGTAAGGGTAGCTTCAGTATTGGCAGTTCGGGCCCTGGGCGATTACCGTAGTCGGAGGCAGGATGCTCGATTGATGATGTATTGAAGCTTGAAGTCGGTGGTTGTCGTTGTTGACGACGCCTGGAGATCTTGGCGTGTTTTCTGGTATGTTGGGGCTTGCTGGGGTTTGCCCGATATGATATCGACGGGGTGTAATAACACTCGCTTATCTGTAACACCCGCTTATCATCTACGCTATTTATTAGCTATAACTTATAATAAAAAGGTATTAACTCCTCTATTTTATTAAAGTGAAAGATAATATAGTAAATATGATATAGTTATAGCTTTTCATTTATATAATATCTTAATAATTAATTAGATAGTATATCTTAAACCTTTAGATTGAGCCTATATAATATGCCCTTATAGCCTCTATTAAGACGGCTCTTAAGACCTAAAAGCAGTCTATATATATTTCAAAAAGTATAATACTATATAGGCTGCTTTCGCAAGCTCTTTATAAATAGCAACCGGCTAGGTGGTTAGATATAAGGAGCTCTTTAGCCTTTAGTGTGTGGACGGTAAATTTAGGGTTAGTTATATCTATATCATATTTTCACTTATTGACGAAAACACGGTGTCCATCATCGTTTAGGTGTGTGATAATCCCAATAATTTATTTAACCCTCCTTGACCCATCAACCATTACAAAATGCAGCGATTTCGTGCGTTCCCTACCCGGAATATGCTGAACAATCACTCCCATCAATTAGCTCACCACTGCTAAAATTGGCCCACCCCTGGTAAGTCAAGCCAGTCTTCCACGCCACCGAGCTAACAACGGCCACAGGTGCACCAGTTGACCGTTACCGTATCCTCTAGTCTCTAGATCGTTGGTTCGCCATATCGTTGGCTGTGTCACTTTAAACCACAGCCAGCGTCTCTATCTTTCCACCTATATATTAGTTCACTCTTCACTTACATGTAATCAGCCTCTGGGGCCTACAGCAGCTATGCTTCGGTCCATGAATCACTAAACGCAACTAGCTGCCTATATGTTGTGTTTTGAATCAATGTAAAGACTGCGAAAGAATTGTCTGCCGTCAGATCATACATTCTCTAATCGACTTGATTCCTTATACTACCTCCATATGCAATTCAATTGGCTTCTCCTGTGCGCTCGTGTCGCTCCCGTTCTCTTTATTCAACCTCTCATGCAAAAGAGCCGTACGCTTCGCAAATTCTTTCTCCTCGTCCCAAGTGAACGCACTCTTACTAGCAAACAAATAGTCCATCTCTTCCAATGTACGGCCGGCAGTTTCGGGGAGAAAGCAGTACACCAAGGGAATGTATGCAAACATGGCACTAGTAAAACGTCAGCGGCCAATGTCGAACTGATAAGAGGCTACTCACGCTCCGAAAACGTAGAAAGTCTGCAAGTTAAGTTAGAAATGAGAAAGTTGTGGGTGTTTGGGGAAGTCCATACCTTTTCGTTAATGCCAGAAAACATGACAGGCACCAAGAGAGAACCTCCGCCGTACCCAATGGCCCAGCCGGCCACACCGAAAGCGTTCCCCTTGGCTCGGAGCCAGGTGGGGAAGATCTCGGTCGGATATATGAAAGGGATCAACAGCCAAGAAGAACTGAAGATCAAGAGGTAGACAAAAACCATGGCTGCAGCTGCCGTGCCGTACTGAGTAGCCTTGTCTGGGTTGTCGATGGCTCCCCGGAAGAGGCCGCCGATAATGAACAGGGTGATACTGAGGGCTATGGCACCCCAGTAAAGGGTACGTCGACGGCCGACCCTGTCGATAGTAAAAGCTGCGATGGTAGTACCGAGGATACCAACCAGCATCAGCAAAGCGGACAGCCAGCCGGACTTGACATCACCAAAGCCGGCTGTGCGATAGATTGTTCCAGAACTACAATGAAGTTAGCAAACCATCTTATTCAAAAAAGCGTAACTCACTATATAACCACAGCCGCGATTCCGGTGCCGTACTGCATGAGCACCTGGAGCCAGAAGGCCAGCTGGATGCGGCGGCCAAGATGAATGTCTCCGGATCCGATACCGAAAAACATCTTCAAGTAGTTGGTTTTGGCGTACTGAGACTCCTCTTCCACTACGGTCACAATCTCTCGATATTCCTTCTGCGCGTCGGGGTGTTCGGCGTCACCATTCCCGCGCAGTTTTGCAATAATTTCCAATGCTTCATCAGGTCTCCCGGCCTTGACCAGCCATCGCGGGGATTCCGGGACCAAGAGGCTCAGTATGGCCAGGGCGATGATGGGAATGATCTGAATCGCAAGCTCGAACCGCCAGCGAAACTGCCCACCGCCCGCCTCAGTAAAGGACGTGCCGAAGCCGATCCATGCTGCGAGGGCGATGCCAGAGAAATTTGCCAAGAATGTGAGGGCGATTTGTTTGCCTCTATGTGATGCAGCAGAGAGCTCGGCCGTCCACATAGGTGCAATGACAAGGATGAACGCCACACCCATGCCGGCAATGAATCGTGCGCAAAGCATGTGTGCGAGGTTGACGGCAGAGGCTTGCAGGATGACCCCCGCCATGCACCAGAAGCAGGCCATCCACATGCCCTTGATCCGACCGTAGTTGTCAGAGAAGCTGCCAGCCCAAAAGGCTGCGAAGAGAGAGCCACTTTAATAATATTAGACATTGTTTCTTCTCAGACAAACTGGATACGTGCCAGTAATACATGGCGGCGATACCGCCCTGTAGCGTGGGTTTGACAACTTCGTTTCTATCGTTTGTATATCCCATACGCCGCCCGAACTCGGGTGCAACGGTCACGGCGCCCATGACGCCCTGACTGATGCCTTCGTAGGAGATGGCGACGGCGGAGGCGGTTGTAACAAGTCTCAGCAACTGCTGTCCGGACATGGACTTCCAGCTCTGGCGGTTCCACATGATGCAGATCAATCAGTATCGTAAAATAGTTGTGTCAAGATATAACTGGTTGTGTCTAGGTATGACTGATTGTGAGGGTTTTCATGATGTTGAAGATGCCCTCATTATATCTGTTTATTCTCCATGGAGATGGCAAATGAGCCTGCTTCGACCCCATGGGGATTTAGTCACGTCGCTACCCGGAGGAGTTGTTGCGGAATGGTGGCGAGCTTTGTCGTCGTCTCGAATTGCCAACAAAGGTTAGTTTCGAAAGTTCGGGCTCCGGTTTTGGGACGACATTGTAATGGATTAGCCAGTACGGAGTGAATGATCCGTAATAGAGCAAACTATAACGATTTAGCGTAGAGTTGGGACCGTTGTAGTGGAAAGTTCAGGATAAACAGGGTGGTCCTGCTCCCCCGCATCCTTCGTCTCGAATCTCTTTTACTTCGTCTCGAATCTCTTTTACTTCGTCTCGAATTCTTTTTCCTGCTCTCACAATCAAAGAACACCCCAAGTAACATGGGTCGGCTGCGATCTCGTAACGGCTGGTGAGTTAGATGAGCCGGTGCTCCAGAAAGATAGATGACATCGAACAGCTTGACGTGCCGAGAACGCCACGTCAAATGTACGTCTCCAACGAGAGAAAGAAATTCTTCATACTGACTTCACAGGTGATGAGACGAGGCCGACTTGCGGGCAGGTATGTTGAGCATATCCCATTGCCAAACATCAAGAAGATGACGGAGCTTGGTGAAACTAGTGTCTCAAGCAGCACCGATCGTGCCGCTGGGACGATTTATCCCCTCAGCTCAAGATTAAGCGATACAAACCGAAGCGTATGGAGTATCCGGTCTCTGATGAACAATCCCTACCACCGCCGGAAGGAGATAATCCATCGGTGAAAGGGCTCTCATCCCCAGTCGGCTCTATACAACAGCCGGATCCAAATTGGTGCCAATCCCCGGACCTGACCTTACCGCCTACAGCTATCTCCATCTCCGACCTTAGTCAGCATGAATCTCCAAACCAGTACAGTGATGCCTCTCCCATGAGCGTAGCTTGGATAACCCCTACCCTTTCTGCGTTACCACGCCAGGAGGCTTTCTATTTGCATCACTTTTCCACGCACCTGGCTCGGTGGCTAGACTGCACGGATGCATCACGACAGTTCACGCTTAATGTGACCGCACTTGCCAAGAGCTCACCAATTCTTCTATATGCTGTCATTTCTTACGCTGCTCACCATTTAGGTGATAACAATACAGCTGATCAATTCCAAGAAAAGTGCATAGAGCTTCTTATTCCCTTGCTGAGTACCGAGACCATCGCCAACGACGAGGCCATCCTCTGTGCCATAGTCATATTGCGGGTATGCGAACAGCTGAGTGGTAAGTCCCATCGCGCGGTAGCCTTCCTCATCTAACCCTACCTTAGTCACTGTGATGGGCAGTGATCAGGAGAGGCATCTAGCTGGGTTGAATGCTCTGCTCAAAACATCTCAAGGACGGCAAGTAGACCCCTCGACACCTACACTCTCCCAAGCCACCTTTTGGGTCTATGTGCGACAATGCCTTTACAACGCCTGCGTCAATCAACAGCCGCCGAATTTGGATTTCAAGTTGGTGTTGATACCACCTCCACGCGTCGTCAACGGTCAAGCTGTCGACGTCAAGTCGGAGACTGCCTGGGCAAATACCATGACATGGATTTGCGCTACCGTAGTGCATTTCTGTTTTCGTGGAAGCGTCTTGTACTCCGAATCATCAACAAGGATGCAAAGGTGGTACGAGCTGTCCGAGGCCGTCGAGAACTGGAACAAGACGAAACCGAGTACGTTTGATCCAATATGGTCTGGCGAACCAGAGCTGGGAGCGAACCCGTTTCCAGAGATCTGGTTCACAGCAGATTGGCATGGTAGGCACAGATCCTTGAACCATTCTGCGGTAATCCATGGGACCTAATGGTTATCAGTAATGGCATTTGGGTTCTACCATCTGGCTAGGATGCTTTTAAAGGTCTACCGTCCATCTCCGCGATTTGCCATTCGGAATATTCAACGAGTCATGCCGGAATCTGATGTGAGTTCATGGCATACAGAGTAACTCGCTTCAATTGACATCATCTTAGGAGTCTGTCATGGAGCACGCTCGAGCCCTGTGTGGAGCATGCAAAAGCTCGCCAGGAACTGTGCCATCCCTCATCACATTATGTCACTCTACATTTATTTGTATGTCGTATCATCTTGTTAAGACTCAGCATTGGCTAACTTCTAAAAGGGGGTCCCTTGATGACAGATGAGCGAGAGCAAACAAGTCTGGTAAGCATGCTTGAGGATCTCGAGGCATTGCATGCCTGGCCAACAGCCTGGATAATCAATGCTTTGCGAGAGGAGTGGTCAAGATGCTAGTAGTACGTCATTGGTCTCAACGGCCGTCGCTGAATGATATCACGGCATGTTTTCCATTCCTGACCCATCCCATCCCGGGTGCCTCCCGGTTAAGGCTCTTGACCTTTTGCTCACTCTCAATCCCAACGCAGGTATCGGACTTGTTTGTTCTCAAGGCGAGGATCTTAACGCCACTTCCTTGACCAAGAGGACCAAGCGAAGACTTGAAAGGCGTTGTATGCGGCCAGAGACCGTCTCTGGTCAACTTTCGATAATTCAAGTCTCCTTTCCATATAGTCAAATGACTGTCATGCAAACGTTGAAATAACTCAGGTGCTTCAGTGATCATCTCATGAAATGAATCAGCCGTCGTCCAAAACGGATTAACCTCGATACGCATCAAACCGAGCTCAAGATACCTCTTGATCTGAGTGGCCAAAGAATTCAAGCTTATGGACCGCAAATGCTCGAGGAGGAAGTCCATATCGTTGGGTAATGCATCACTGACAAACCAGGGAAAACATTTCGCGTGGAGAGTGATGCTCGTTCCAAGTCCTGATTCGATGAGGTATGCCGTGTAAAGAACGTCTGCAAATAGCTCAAATCCAGCATTGTCCAGAACGATGTCGATGTGTCGCTTCGTTTTAGTCAACTGCGTCTTTCGCAGATAATCCCACACATCCAATATATCATTGTCAACAATGTTTCGCTGGCTCTTCTCAATCGCTGCCCTTCCTTGTAACGTCTGAATTTCCTCTAGACTGAGGTTGGTCAGAAGGGACAAGTCTGTTGCGTTTCCCCATAAAGCCAACTCCGTCAGTTCAACAAAGACAAGTCTCGCTGGCTCATCATCCAAGCTTTTGACTGGCTGTGCCGGATTTGCGATGACTTGAGTGAACCTGCTCGCAAGCTCCTGGACAGCCTTCTGCGACTTGACAAGGGTAGAATCCTTTTGGCGCTTAAACACATCATACTCTTGCCAGTAGGAGGACGTGGAAAACATCAGCTGCACCCGCCTGCACAAGTCAGCACCGTTTGGTGTCACACAGCAATGCCACGACTGACCTATACAGGTAGCATTCACCATACAACCATGGACAGTTGAGCCAGGTCAACTTGCCCATATTAAAGAGCAGCCGATTGTACGCCGCAATGTCTGCCGAACCGTCATCTTCAAGGTGGCTGAGCTTTGTTCAGTTACATACCAACAAGACAATCTCATGCGCAGCACTCACCGTAGCTTATCATCATTAATAATCTCCTCTCTGAGTCTTTGGAGCTTTCTCTGTATCGACATGATTTCCTCAAATGCACGGGATGGACGAAGTTCTGTGCCGGTAATACAGACATCATCGATCATGCCCTGCACAAGCTTAGGCCAGCGAGACTTGGCCGTCTCCTGGGCCATGGTGCCTTGGTCGGACGTCCACACAGACGGGACGATTGCTATTTCTTTATGCATACTTTTTTGCTGAATATCCCTTATTGTCAAGTAACAGGGTGAAAAATTCAAGGTCTGTGCGATGAGGATAAATATGTTTCTGGGCTGCTCGTAATCCCCGCTCTTTGGTCTTGTATTCGTCGCTCAAACTTAACCGGCGGAGACAATCCGGCAATAATCAAGGTTTGCGCCTCGAGTTCACAAATCCAGCGTCGAGACGACTTGCTAAAAAGGGCACTTCGTCTCGAAAGTGATTAAACAAGTGGTAATAACTGACAAATGACTATCTCCACCGAGAAGTCACTGATCGCTATTGCTCTTGGCAGGTAGATAGTGCCAAGATTGGGTACCGCGTCGTCACGAAGTTCCAAACAAAGGATCCTCAATGCAGTTCGCATTGAGGCCGCGTCGAACCCTGAATCGCTCATAAGTTATATTAAATGCACATTCGAAGTCCATGAATGGTGTCCCAAGACTATTCAGCCATCTTCTTGAGCATACTGAACATAACCTATCATCCCACCATGACAAGACCACAAACCCAGCAAAATGGGAGCCGCTCCATTACCAACGGTCAACCACATGAATCCCATAGCAATCCTTACAATAGAGATAGCCATCATCGGTCATCTACTACTGGTGCGCTTGACTTGACAGTACTGGGAATGAACAGTGGCACTGCCATGGACGGTATCGACTGTGCACTAGTTCGATATTTCCAAGAGACTCCGGATGACGCTCTACACATGGAGCTCATGAAAGTATGTTGCACTTTGCGATATATTCCCGTCTGTTACTGACCACATAATTAGTATGATGAGATCCCCGTGCCTCAATGGATCAAGAAACCCGTTCTCACAATGCTTCGGGAGACCAAGACGACTCCCTCAAAAATGTCACAACTCAATGTACAACTTGGAGAAATGTTTGGTGACGCCGTCAGAGAGTTTTGTGATAAACACGAAATATTGATGGACAGCATTGATCTCATCGGGTCACATGGGCAGACCATTTGGCTTCTGTCCATGCCAGAAGAAGGGGAGACACGTTCTGCATTCTGCCTTGGGGAGGGCACAGTTATCAGTGCCATCACTGGAATCACAACTGTGACAGACTTCCGAATGGCAGAGCAGGCAGTGGGTAGGCAGGGTGCCCCATTGGTTGCTCTGATTGACGGTCTTCTGCTTCATCACCCGACCAAGTGGCGTGTCTGTCAGAATATTGGCGGAATTGCCAATCTCTGTGTCATCCCTCCTGATTCCGAAGGTGGAGTTGATTCAATGGTCGACTGGTGAGCAATCCTCTACATAGCGCCCTAATGCGGCGACTAACATCTATAGGGACTGCGGCCCGGGCAACATGTTCATTGACAACGCCATGAGATACTTCACTAACGGCGAGATGGAATACGACAAGGATGGCGAATGGAGCTCCAGAGGCACCGTGTGCCAGGACATTGTCGACAAGTTTCTGAACACAAATAAGTACTGCAACCATCTTCCTCCCAAGACCACAGGGCGGGAGACATTTGGCGACAACGAAGGCCAAGAAATTATTGACAAGTGTCTTGCTGCTGGGTGCGATAAGTACGACACACTAGCAACCATTACTCGGATCACGGCCCAGAACATCATCAAGCAATACCGCACATTCTTCCCTCGCTTTGGCATTAGCGTGGATAAGATTGCAGAGGTGTATATGTGCGGCGGTGGTGCTCGGAACCCGAGTATCATCAGATATCTTAGGGAGCAGCTTCCGGATACCAAGATACGGGCGCTAGATGAGACCGGAGTTCCATCAGATGCCAAGGAGGCAGTTTCCTTTGCCCAACAAGCTATGGAGGCTATTTTAGGGCGACCGGCTCTGGTTCCAATTAATAGTGACAACCTACTGCCTAACACAATCTCAGGCAAAATTGCTCCTGGCAGGAGATGGCGTGAGGTCATGGAGTCGAGTATTAAATTTGGCGAGGGTCGCTCGACCTTGCCCACAGTTAAGGAGATGATTGTACAAAGACCTTACACTAGCTGGAAGGCTATGCAAACTTTTGATTGAGATATTTATAGCAACTTGGACTAGTATAATAGTAAGGAGTATTATCTATAACAACAATCATTATTCTGTTTTAAGACACCATGGCCATGGCCCTGAACTTCGTACCTTGCCCCACATGGCCCCTGTGATCGTAAGGGTACGAGCGGGGTAAAGTGACTAGTCAAAAGTCTTGCAACACCAGCCCCACCCGCCCCGCTTCTTACCAATCTCACTCAACAACATCATTATCTTCAACCTTCAGGATCAGGACCAAAATGCCGGCCGAAAAGCGCAAATTTGGCACTGAAATAAGCGAAAACCGCCAGCCAAACCATGAATTTACTCCCGAAGCTAGGGCGGCGATGGTTGCGGAGGTAGAGCTCGGCAAATCAATACGTCAAGTTGCAAAGGATTATCACACAACAGCTAGCACAGTCTCAAGGATTAAAGCTCGTTGGACTGAACACACATTCGCCTCTAAGCCAAGAAAAGGGCACCCGATGAAGCTATCGCCATTACAGATTAAAAGAATGAATACATTTTTCAATCGTAACCGCAGATCTACATGGAATGACGCCCTGACCGAATTAGATGTGCCAGCAAGCAATAAGACACTCCAACGTCATATACAGGGCTGCTGGAGAGAAAATGGCGATCTCAGCAACGGATTGAACTTGATGCTGAAGATGCAAAGGAAAGGCTACGATTTGCGAGGCGTTGGAAAGGGAGAGTTGCCGAGCTGCAAGATGTATGACTATTCCTTCTTTCTGTAGTCCCTGACTAACAGATTTCAATTACTCTATTTACAGATGAGTGTATAATACAGAATGCCCCTAACATAAGAGGCGGTTGGGTCTTTCGATGACCGTACAAACGATTCCGCAGAGATACAGTCAATATCAGGAAGCATGGAAGAGCCCGTCAATCGCACATGGTGTGGGCAGGGATAACGAAGAATCTTCATACATACCTTGGATTCATGACGAGGGATGAATTTGCACCTAAGAAAGGATATTCATCTTGGAGCTATAGGAAAGTCTTGGGGGAATGTCTTCTTCCCTTCCTTGATAACTTTCTCCATTTTCAACAGGATAACGCCGGGATTCATACCGCTCAAGATGTAATGGATTGGTTGAAGTTACATAGGATCATTCCAATAGAATGGCCGGCACATTCGCCCGATCCGAACGTTATTGAGAACTTTTGAAATGCTCTTAAAAGGAAGTTAGAAGTATTGCATCCACAGCATCACAAATTAGGTCGAAGTAAGAGAGATATCACAAAGTTCAAAGCGTGGATTCTTGAGGCGTGGAACGCCCTTCCAGACACACTCATTTTGAAGCTTACAGCTTCTATCGGACTTCGACTAAAAGCAGTCATACGGGCACAAGGATGGTATACAAAATATTAATCCATAGTCTCTAGGCTTCCAAATGATATATAAATTATATTATTACAAACTTTATTGAATTTTCTTTCTTATCACGAAATCAGACGTTGAAGATTAAGGTGTCATCGGAAGTGGGAGTGTTGCAAGACTTTTGACCGGTCACTTTACCCAAATTTGCATCTTCAAGGCATTTATTAGCAAAATCCCTATTGATTCTTAATGAAAAAAATAATGAATATACAATCAGAGGATGAGGAATTACAGGAAGCCGGTACTTATGATGACAGGAGGGAATCTCATCCGCCCAGATTTATATATGGCTTGGTATACTGATTCATATGGGTATTCATAAGTAAATATCGATACAGAGCCATTGGCACACACCTAGGCTAGGAGAGCAGCACACCCTTCATACGATCCTGAAGTTCATGCCCTATTGGAGGTTTCAGTTGATCCACCGTTACCTTCGTCCCGTTGATCGAGGCAATCAGTTGTGGGCGTATATGTGCTACGATCACCGCCTTCGCCGCGGCGCTTGGCAGGCTTTAACTTGGACTTTTCCTCTCGATGTGGTCCTTGTTAATAGCTTCCTTCTACAGTTGAAGGCATCACAGCAGCAGCTTCATTGGAATAAGATCACGGACCGAAGGGAGTGGCGAGAGTGCATCTACAACGCCCTCTTTAACACATATCATTCTACAAGCGAGGCCTGGCAACTATATTGATCAGGGGAAGAAGACCTCAGGAACGCGGGAAAACGGGCTAATCACTTAAACAGGGAGATCAATCATGCGAATCGCAAGATCGTATCAGATTGCCTTGCATGTAAGGGCCTGAAGCAGAGGCAGCCTCGAGCTAGGAAGGAAAGGCTGCCGTTAGAGGGCACAAGGTAACGGGGGGCTCAGGGAGGCAGACTAGATACTGGAGCAAAGTCTGTAAGTTTGCGATTTGTAATACGGCAGACAGTTGGTACTTTTATCACAGCCAAATTTAGGTGAGGAACATGTAGCTTTTGTCGGGCGCCTTCTGATTGGTCTGACCTCCTTGTCGTGACCCCTCTGTAGGGCCATGGTGCCTTAGGAGATAGGGTAGCCTCCAAGCTGAAATATACCGCCACCTCATCATACATCAGCAGCACACGATTGGTTTTGCACCACAGGCTGCTTGCCGCAATGCAGATAATCTGACCTGACACGATGGCAGATAATCGTCCGCAAGACAAAAAGTCGAATACTAAGTGTAGACGCGTTACACAGGCGTGCGACTATTGCCATCAGCGCAGCATTAGATGCCGGCCATCAGGCGACAACCAGGGATGCCAAAACTGCAAAGACTTTGCACAAGAATGCACCTATCATCGAAAACCTCGACGACGTGGCATTAAGCCTGGGGATGAATCTACGGACCATGAAACCCTCCCAACAAGGGTCGAACGTCTATCTTTTAGCACGGTTGATGTCAGGGCCATAGCAGAAAGCAGCGACCCATCATATAATGTACTATCCGTACCTGAGGCGCAAGCCGTTTCTGTTGATGATAACCAATGGAGAGCACCGTACATTGCCAGTCAAGCCAGTATCATGGACCTAGTTGAGATTTATTTCGAGGTTGTATACCCGATATTTCCATTTTTTCACCAGCCAACATTTATTCGACGAGTTTCTCGAGCCGAGTACACAAGTGAAAAAACCATCTTCTCCGTCACAATGGCTCTGTGTGCCCTAGTCAGTGGCCGCATACGCGATGGATCAGTAACGAACCCCAAATGGGACCTCAGGCCATTGCATAAGATAGAACCTGATCTGTTTTACACCGAGGCCAAGAAACAGCTTCTGGACCTCACTGAAGAGTCCAACATCAACGTCCTTCGTGCCCACGCACTTCTCGCTATCGCGGCTATCCAGAACGGGAAGATACGAGACATGCATCAGCACCTAGGGGCCTATCACACCTTGGTAGCAATGGATGGATTACATGACGAGGCCAATTGGCCTCGGGGCATTGGAGTTGTGGAAAGAGAGGAGCGGAGAAGACTGGTCAGACACGCTCAGGATCAATACTGTGAATACAGCAAAGCTGACGAAGAGTTCTAGTTCTAGTCCATCTATACGCTAGACATCTATTCGGCAGTGGTTTGGGGCGGCATCATACGATGCAGTGAGCGTCAATCTTATGTTACCTATCCAACAGAGGTTGACGACGACATGATTGACGGTAACGGGATAATATCACGAGATTCGATTCCCAACGATGCCAGCCAATCGTTCGTCGGCCGAGCGGATTGCTGGTTATCTGGATGGAATTTTGTCACTGACTTGTACCGCGTCCTCGAGCACGCCCTGACGCGTTTCCGAGGATACCGAAGGCGAGTAACAACACATTCCTTCTTGGTAGGCATGTTCGAGGACGACTTCACTATTACCAAGTCATCGGTTCGCGAAAGCGTGCTTCGCATGTATCTTGATCTGCCGGACTGCTTCAAAGAAACGCCTCAGATGGTCTATAACGTCAAAAGAGATCGGTTCGGATTTCAGGCTGCCAACATCACCGCCACATTTCAACTTTTACGCATTGTTCTATTCGCAGCAAGTGGAAGCAGTATCGAAGAGCGCTGCCAAATCGCCAGCGAAGTCGTCGACGCCTTCGCCTCGGTACCGATTGCTTATCTACTTTCCATAAGCACCCCTCTCCTGCATCATCTCGGAGGCATCGGAACGATGCTAGGAAATGTGTTGGAAGAGCCACTTGGTGAAGCCGATTATACCCGTGTACGGGGAGTGATGCTTTCGATGGCACAGCTGCTGGAAAACTTGGAGGTTATACATCGTAGCACCAGCGCGGGCGAGAAACTTCGGTCACAAGTTTCCCGGATTGATGAGTACATGGCCAGACAGCGACAAATTGCCCCATCGACTGTTGTTCTCACAGAAGCTGAAGGAATGATGGGGCAGCCAGTGCTTGAAAGTCAAGAGACCCAAGGCTACCACGGAATTCTTCCGGATATATTACTAAACTGGACATTTCCAGAGAATGGGGAGCTCCTGGGAGATTTGACCTGGAACTTCAATTTGAATTAATATCCTAGGGTACCATTGTCGATCCACCATAATATCATCGAAATATTCAAAGAGATGAGGCGTTGGCGCCTAGCCTCGAGCAGTGACCACATCTCTCTGCTCAACCGTGCCATTGCTGTGTTGCTCCAAATCCTTCTCAATGCCATGGGTCTGCTGAACGTATCCATCGACCTCATCTAGCAACTGTCTCGAGGCTACTGCAACGTCTCCGCCAGCTTCAGCCAGGTGGCGCTGATATTCTTTCATATTCTTAGACACGAGGAGGCTGTTGCTGGTGAACAATAAGTTGATCTCCTCGAGCGATTTCTGGGCCACCTCGGGGAAGAAGAACCAGACGAGAGGCATGGCAACGATGTTCATGGCCCCGAAAAAGACGTATGTCCCCCAACCGAGCTTTTGAAGCATGATGGGAATGACGAACTGAGTCATGCCACATCCACATGCCCAACCAAAGATGGTGAAGCTGTAGCCTTTGGCACGAATCTCTTGGGGCCAGATTTCAGTTCCGTAGATCCAGCATGGAATGATGTTGAACATGGTGAAGAACCTGCTTCAAATTAGTAAAACAAGCTGCATGTTTTATAAAATGTCATACCAGATGTAAATAAAGACGAAAGATGCCGCAGCAGTGCCGAGCTGCCTGGACTTGTCGATATCTGTAGCAGCCGCGTCTTGGGACGTTTTGATAAAGGCAGCAACCAGAAATAGGGCGATTGCTTGAGTGATGAACGAAACCATCAAAGATTTGATGCGACCAATACGATCAATCACAAAAGACGCGGCCACGGTTCCTGGTATACCAAAGGTGTTGACAAGTCCGGCCAGCCACAAAGACTTGTATGAATCGAAGCCAGCCAAATTGAAGAGCGTGCCGGCCCAAGCAGCAATCGCCAGAATTCCAGTCCATTGCTGAATCCACTGAAGTGCGAAACCCATGACTGCTCGTCTGCCCAGATGAAGGTTGCCAGAATATCGACCGCTGAGTATTATGTTGAGGAGGTCGTTGCGCTTGTGGTGGGTGGCTTCGACAATCGAGTCGAGTTGCGCAAGTTCAGTAACGATCTTGGGTGCATCTTGAGTCAAGTCGCCACGAAGTTTGCAGAGAATATCGACAGCTTCTGCGCGCCGTCCGTTGGCGATCAACCATCTAATCATGTCAGTATTAAAGAGCTACAGTGGTTGATTTACGATCGACATACCTTGGGGACTCAGGTAGAAATGGTAGGGCAAGATCGACAATGACGAGGGGAATGGCCATCCAAGCAAGCGGAAAACGCCAGCGAAATTCGATGTTGGTGTTGCGAATACCAAAGTTCAGCCAGTATGCAATCACGATACCTAGATAGTTGGAAACAAACACCAAGGAGAAACTGGAACCGCGATCATGGGCCTCGGACAACTCGCTGACCCAAGGAGGGACAATGGCATTGATAAAGCCAATACCTATGCCAGCGATGACTCGAGCACAGATGAACATATCAGAGTTGGTGCTCCCCGCCATAAGAGCAGCGCCGAGAAGACCGAAGAGGGTGCCGACCAGAACACCACGTTTCCGGCCAATCTTGTCACCAACCCATCCTGCAATGGGGTTAGTATCAATGAGTCTTTGTGGACATACTCTCATTTACTTACCACCCATGAAGCCACCCCACATGCCTCCAAAGTAATAAGCTGCCGCAAGACCACCTTGTTTGGTTGAGTCGGTCACAACTCCATCGGAGCCAATACCGGCCATGGCCATAAAGCCAGGAGTTTCGCTCACTGTACCCAATACGCCTTGATTATATCCTGTTTTTCGTCAGCTATTTCTGTATCATCTGGCAGTAACCTCGAACATCTCACCTTCGAAAATCAAAGCCGTCGCCGCGACAACATTGATGAGAAACAACAATGCCTTACCAGGCACATGCCTCCAAATGTGAAGATCGATCATGGTGAAGAATACGGTAACTTCGATGCTGGTAGATGTTTTAGAACAACGATATGAATGATAGATAGTGCCCTAAGCTCCGGTTACGAGAGAGGAACAGACGAGATTTATATCCTCCTCAACATGGTCAAAGAAGGCTTAATTAGGAACCAAGGAAATAATGAAAGTAACTACCATTGAAACTAGTTTTCCCCACGATATCCCAGGACGAATCTAAGTTTTGCGGGGATGTTCGCTCGTGGCGAAACCCGTGTGCAGGCCTAGTGCGCCTAAACGCTTAAACAACTACTATACGCATGAAAGGCTAAAAGGTTCGTCTTGATCATTTAAGCGTTTAAGCGGAGCATGACAGGCGAAGCCATGCATCCCCAATTGCCCAAGACTCTTGAACGAGCTCAGGCATCGCGGGATAGAATAAATACTCTTGTCCTCTTCTATCAAACTTCATGCTACTGAACAATATCTCACTATCATTTTAATCACATCCGAGATTTCTCACCATGGGTTCTACCAAAAGACTTACCCCGGGCGCTCACTCAGAGCCTCTGGATATTACTGTCTTGGGCTTGAACTTAGGCACATCCAATCCATGGACGGAATCGACTGCGCATTGTGTCGCTTCCGACAAGATTCACCAAATGCACCAATGCACCTCGAACTCCTAAAGTATGACAAGATCCCGCTTGAACAGACCATCAAGAAAAGAGTGATGCGCATGATCCTCCACAACACTACCACACCCGAGGAGCTATCAGAAGTCAACGTTCTTCTCGGTGAGACCTTCTCGGATGCCGTTATACAGTTCTCAGAGAAGCACGATATTTCACTGTCGTCAATTGATGTCATTGGCTCTCATGGCCAGACCATCTGGTTAATCAGCATCCCTGAGAAGGGACAAACGAAATCTGCTTTGACCATGGCAGAAGGCTGTTTTATTGCCTCGAGAACTGGCATCACAACTATCACCGATTTTAGAGTGTCTGACCAAGCTGCTGGACGCCAGGGAGCTCCTCTTATTGGCTTCTTTGACTCTGCTTCTTCACCATCCCACCAAATTCCGGGCTTGCCAAAACATTGGCGGTATTGCGAATGTCTGCTTCATCCCGCCTGATGTTGACGGTGCACTCAACACAGAGTTCTTTGACTTTGATACTGGTCCCGGTAATGTCTTTATCGATGCGGCGGTGCGCTTTTTCACAGATGGTGAGAAAGAATACGACAAAGATGGTGAAATGGGTCGAGCCGGGAAGGTGAACCAGAAAATGGTGGATGAGTTCCTACAGACCCATCCCTATTTCGCACTCGATCCCCCCAAGACGACTGGCAGGGAGGTCTTTAGAGACACGATTGCACATGACTTGATCGACCGTGGCCTTGGAAAGGAAATGTCTCCAAATGACATCGTGGCTACCATCACCCGTATTACTGCGCAGGCTATCGTGGAACACTACAAGCGATACATGCCAACCCAGTACGGTTCGCTAGCAGAGATCTACATGTGCGGCGGCGGAGCCCGAAACCCCAACATCACAAACTGCCTACAGGAAGCCTTCCCTAGTACAAGAATTACCATGCTTGACGAGGCTGGCATCCCGTCAGACGCCAAGGAGGTGATCACGTTTGCCTGGCAAGGGATGGAGGCTGTAGTCGGGAGGAGTATTCCTATTCCTTCACGCGTGGAGACTAGAAGGGAGTATATCCTCGGCAAGGTGAGCCCTGGTAAAAACTATCGGAAGCTCTTGAAGAAGGGGATGAGTTTTGGAGGGGAATTGGAGTATCTGCCACCTGTCAAAGAGCTTGTTAGCTATGTCGACGGTCAAGTGTTCCGTACTATAAAGCAATAGAGTCTTGTCGCTTTGTAATTCAAGGTGAATTGCGATTTGCGAAACGAAAGCGGCTGGCTAGACTTGTTTGACAGGAAGTCTCTCAATTGTCGGAAAAAGCTGCCGGGGTCATAAGAACCAGCCTCACCAAAAATTATCAGTAGAGGAGGAAGGGAGCTTTATAGGTACTATACGCTCTCTCGAAGGGAATAAGTATGCTCTGGCTTATTAACCTTAGATCCATTTTTACCTGATTTAGGTATTCTTATTAGTATATGCCATTTAATAGCCTTGTCGGAGATATAATAAGATATATAATTATACTTAGAATCGAAGAAAATTCAGAAAGCCTAGTTATATATAGTCTTATGCAGGTTAAGAAAATCAGGGCTTAACTTAGTGTCTTAATGCCGGAGGGCTTTAATGAAGCTATTAAGTGTCCTATTGTAGTTCTTACCAATGTCCGGGGTAATATACCCAGAGGGATATTATAAAGAGCTAGTATATAAGTGTACCAGGTGTATCTGTAGATTTACCTAAATATAACATATTAACACGATAACGCATGCAGTAGTGTAGCAATCTCCTGCTTACTGTATGTGGTTTGTCGCCTTCTCGAAAGTGATCCCAGGTTAATGTGGCTCTTAGTTTTCTTCTCTTGGTCGTATGCTGAGTTGATACCTCGGGTTCTGACAGTGTGCTGGCAGCTTGTGAGGCACTGTCTGACGGCAGCACGGAGGAAGAGCTTGATGGTGGATTGAATTGGGGCAGTGAGGGTATATTGACGTCCATTATGGAGGTATGTCGCTAAGTTTCTAGCTGCGTGCTTTCTGTTATAGCGGGAATGGTGAGGCTGAAGTTTCGGTCGCTAATCAGGATGTTAGACAATTGGCTCCACAGGGATCATTAATCATTAATGGCAATTGATGAAAATTATCTAAAGGATAAATAAATTGAACAGCCATACGTTCAGGCATATCTATTTAAGCATATATCGTGAGAATTGAAATCCTTAATGCAACCAGTTGAATGTAAAACTGGATATATAACCCCAAAAATACAGGCCGCATTTCATATCCAGTCGCACAAACCTAGTGGTGATATGCGACATCCCTGTGGGGGAGGTAGCCGATCCATATTCTTAAGAGCATATTCATTCTTAAGCTTATGCATAAGGATATGAATATAGAGGCTGCCAATGAATATGCTCTGAAGAATGGATATATATTCATTACTGGGATGTCTGTTGTAACACCCGTGACCTTGTTTACACGTAACCAGTCAGTTCACAATAAAACAACCAAGTAAAGAAGCAGGTTGCCGCTCATCATATCCATCTTATTCCTTACGGCCATCACACATGCCGTGGCGTGCTCGGCCGCGTTGCTGACAATGGGATCAGGATCAAGCCAATAAAGCTCTTGCTAGCATGCACGTCTTTGGAGATGCTGTCGATACTGCCAACCAGTTAGTCTGCACAGAAGGAGATAACAGCGGTCACGGCAATCAGTACCGCTGCAGCAGACTAAGGACTCATTAGTGATTTGGGCTCGTCCTCTCTTTCATGACTTGAGGACGTTTCGCCAGTCCCCTCGCTGAATAGATTCTTGTGCGTCCGCAGCTGGAAGTACAGATACAGGGCGTACAAGATAAGAAGGATGATGGCCGTCCCGCGCGAGTGCGAAAGGATGGTTTCGACTTTACCGTGCTGGTCCGAGCTGTTGAGGATGCTGTAGAGCTGCATATCGAGGTTAATCTTCTTCCGGATGCCTATTGTGGCACAATGTTTTGTGGACTGGGCTTGAGAGGCTACTCACAGTAGCGGGAATGACCATTGAGGCGGCTGACAGCGCTAACAAGGGAGCATGTCGTTTGTGTCGTGGCACTTGTGAAGGCCTGCTCGATGCCGTTGCCTGAATCATCCGTCATGTTGACAAGCCCACCGAGCAGAAAGCTACTGCCCATGACAAGAAGATTGGATTGAATAGAACCAAGCATTGACGACTGCACGACTTCGATTTGGTTCTTCTCCAGGGTGACGATGCTCACGATGAGCTCAACTGCGTTGCCAAAAGTGGCATTCAGCAGCCCTTCTAATGCCTCGCCCAGTGGAGTGGAAATCTCCTCCGTAGCGAAGGATAACGCCGCTGCCAGGGGAATAATGGCGATGAAGTTCAGCGAGAACACAGTCGCAGGACTCCAACCAAGCACGCCGGCAATGATACCTAGTGGCACGAATGGGAGCAGGACGTTGACGTGGTCTACACGTCAGTTTAGTCGTAGTTCAATCAATTAGTGGACACATGCTTTACTGCTCATCAGGGTAACCTTAGTGACATGGAAAGCATTTGCTGGTCAATAAACTTCCTTCCAAAGCTAACCCTACCGCTTATTTTAATTTTCTAGAACTTCTCAACCGCGACTGATGTAACGCGACTTAAGGAATCTCAGGGGTTCCGCAATATCTCCGCGGGCGTAGTTATTCACTTGGTAGAAAACGGGGTATGTAACGTGTAATACGTACGCGCGAAAATTAAATGGCTCAAGACACCGCCGGCGGGGCTCCTCATCCAAGCCCTGGATAGCCCTTGAACAAGGTCAAAGGCTGGGGCCACTAACCCACACGTTGCCGCTTGTTTCCTCGATCAGGAGTGCTATCTAGCCTCAAGTCATTGTGAGGAATTTCTTCCGTTCCCGCAGGATTCGGAGTATTGGTAGTACCTCCGTGGAGCATTGTCTGTCCCGGATGTAGCGACGAATTTTTGTTGTAACTGTTCGGGTCCGTATCAAGAGTGAAGTTGAAATCGTTGCTGTCAGTGCCAAGATGACCGTCGCCCAAGAAAGCATTGCTGTCGAATGACTGATCAAGATCTACCGGCTGAGGGTCGAAGTTGTTGTTTCTCTGTAGTCGATTGATAGCGCCGAGAATCAGCTTTTGTTGATCGCGAACTTTGTTCAACTCCTCTCGTATGAGTATCATCTCCTTCTTGGGCATGGGTTGGGACTCTCCAGCAGGCAAGGATTGAGTGGGCTGGGTAGTTAAGGCTTCCAGCCCTGGGCCAAGTACTTCCTCGTTCCCGACCTCTTCCTCGCTGTTATTGTTACCTTCAGCACATTTAGCGCCCTTCTTTGCCTTGCTGCTACTCTTGGGCTTGTTTATAAGCCACAAAAGGTTCGGGTGGCCGCGTCGGAAGTAGGGGTTCGAGTACTCGCTTGGGCTCTTGTTCTTGCGCTCACTTGCCCGCATGGAATTATCAGATAGACTCATGCGTTTGTGGAAGCCATATGTATTGAGCTGTCGAACAAAAGACGTGTAGTTATTGTGCTTGAATAATTCTGGAATTAAGGTTTTAGCAAATTCGTCTTCATCTAGCACTAGGAACGAATCTCCTTTTTCCGACCATCGAATTAAGTCTTTATTTTTGCGCTCTTCCAGAAAGCTGCTTATGGTCAATTTGCTTCTTTAATCATTATGCGATAAGGGGAAACTCGCCAGCTTAGTTTTTGCACAAAAGGCGGGATTTGCTTTCGTTTTGCTTGTGCTTCCCTTTTAGCCTCGTGCGCCATCTCCAACAGCTCAACGTTACCCTGCTCGTTCAAGTTTTCAGGAGGGTTCTGCGGAAGCAGGGCATTTTCATCGCTAAGAACATTTCCCCAAGTATCAACAGATCCGTCAAAGTTTGTCTGCGGATTGGTCGGAACAAGCGCACGATTCATCTGTCGCCGAGCAAGCGAGTTTGATGGAGTCGGCACAGGCTGGGGATACGGCGGCTGTGCCGGAGCTAGCCCGAGCGAGTTGCCAGTATGCGCATTTCCATTCATGAGTCCATCCACCCCGTTCACGAAACCCACAGCATCGCTCATGCCATTCCAACGCAACATCTGGTCCCCCGCCGCATTTCCTGAGTTGTTTGACTGCTGCATCTGCTGCGGTAAGGGCACCATAGGTGATACTCCTGGCGCTGCTCGTTTCCTAGGGCAAGGTGCAGACATGAATATGGGCCTTAGGGAGTTCGCGCTTCTTGGAAGAGGTTAAGGATTGATTTGGGTGGATTGACGTGTTATTGATGCCTAATCTCGTTGGGTAAGATTTCGAGGCTGCTATTGTCGGCTGCCTTCTAGACAGTCCACTTTGTCGCCTAATTCGTGGTCGATGATTCACGTAATGTGTGCTTTAGCGGCTAAGAACTCGAGAGTAAATATAGATTTTATTACCACTTCTGCAATTGCGGGCGCGCAAGGTTATTCGTAGTAAGCGGTCAACAATTGATTTCTTGATCGGTCGTGTCGGACTTAGAAAGAGGGACTGCTGGCGGTGTGTAAGGGAAGGACGATGATAATCGCGTGAGCGCGTCGCAAATCGAAGAGAATGGTGCTATCATACGCCTCAAAAGAGCCTTGCCTGTTTGAAGCACAATTGCTGGTGAAGAAAGGCGTGGCCTTGTAGATTCGATTGCGGTGGAGGAACAATGTTGGGAACAAAAAAAAAAAAAAAAAACAAAGGGCGGGGGGCAGCCACGCGTTGGCTTTACCTAGGTATACGAAAGCTGGCGTGGTGATGCCTCGAAGAGAGGTGAATACTGACGCGCGTCTGGCTGAATTATGTAGAAGGCTGGGCAGGGTAGCCCAGGTAGGTCAACGTGCGGTTGGTGGACGTTGTTCTATTCGGTCAGATCAAGGGTGGTAGATATCGGTGAGCGGCATGCCTATTCTGGAATCCAGAACCAAGGGCGATGCACATGCATGGGGCCAAAAGCTCAAAGCAACAAACGGCGACGTTGCATTTAAGTTCGTGTTGGTGATGATGATATTGGAGTTGATGGTTGCGATTATGGGTCCCTTCCGAGCATTCGGAGCGGGCGGATTTCCAGTGTCAAATCTCTGCCGGCCAATCAGAGCTGTCGCGAAGACATGGGCTTGCTGGCTTCCATGTGATGATAAAATGCGATATCTCAATAGGTCTCAACGTTGGAGCAGCCACGTCTTTAAGCTTCTTGATGGCGTTTTGATGGCGTTGTAAGTCTTTCAGTGCGTTCATCAGATGAAAAAATTTCATCTGCTTTCTTCAACCACGTTGCGCCAATTTTGACCTTAGCCTTTGGGAGGGAGAATGAAAATTTCATCGTCATTGTGGGATCATCTCGGGTCCCAAATTGATCCTCACGCGTATCAACCCCTTGATTAGCTAATAAGGGAATAACTCGACCGGCACATAGTAGGACCGATGCGGGGCTCAGCTGATACGGCGGTGGCGCAAGGTCGATACGATCCGGGGCACATAAGGAATAAATGAATGAATGAATTTATTCCGCCCGGGAGGATACGCCTTATTGTTAGATATTCAGGTAGAAAATTGTGTGTATTCCTGTCTGCCTCTCTGTCTGATAGTTGGGTTGGAACATTATTTCTATCTGTTCAGTAATGACCTATCTGAGAGGTTGTTACCGTGCTGAGACAACTCTCTGACCGGTAGCTCGGTCCTCCGGTTAGCCGGTCTCGTCTTCACTAGTATTGTCTTTATCACGAGGGGATTATCCTCAGGGAGATTGATGATGCCAGATTCGCCCTCCTAATATTGCATTTGAGATTAGCGTTGCCATGATATAGTATGATAGTTATACCTGGAACGGGCCATTGCAGGCACTGGCGAAGAAATCGGAGTGTAGGCAAACGATGGCCTTGTGCACTCTGTGATAATCATCGCCGCACACAATCGTTAAATCCGAGTACGCACCCTCGTTAAAGAGTCTGTGAGCATTAGGGTGTGCCTCAGTAAGAATGGCTGATGACGAACTGTTTCAAGCAACGTAAAAGAGCGCTGCCCGGTTCTTGGGTCCCGTCTAGAGCCATGCCTGAATGTGGAGAAGATGATCTCTGGATGGGGTTTGGACTTCAGATGGCGAGCGTCGGGTAAGGATCAAGTATGCCCCGACGCACTGGACATTTGCGTCATCAACACTTGAGGAATTGAACGAAAATCTTAGTATAGTACTGTATACAGTATGCCGGTAAAAACATTCACATTCTACAAGAAAAAGTTATTTCCTCTATTAGTGGGCTGTTATTCCCGGAAACAGGCTAATTGATATGATGCTATTTTCTCAATTGATGTCTTGTTCCTGAGAATAAATCGATGCTGTTTACTTATTTGGTGACTCCTTGTTATGTTCCTGGGAATAAAATATTAATTACTGTTTGCTTGCGTGATGACCCATGCGTTATTCCCAGGAACAAATCGATGCTATTACATGCTTCACAAGGCCTTGTGTTGTTCCCAGGACCAAGGCATTGCTGTTTACTTGTTTGATAATCATTTTATTATTCCTAGGAACGAATTGATGCTGTTTATACATTTAGTGCCCCCATCTGTTGCTCCTAGGAATAAAGTAATGCTGTTTACATGTTTGATGATGCCTGCCATGTTCCTGGGAACAAGCCAATGCCGTTTTCTTGTTTCTCGTTTAGTGATCTCTCGATCCCAGAAACAAGCAAGGCGACACTGTTACCAGGCGCTCAATGCATGGAAGGTAGGGCATGGCGTTATGCCGAAAGCTTGACAAATTTAGAAACCTTACATCTACTCGCTAGTGTTCATTAGTGGAGACCATGCCCCCTAGCTTGCGGCGGTTATTGAACCAATGTCGTTGTCCTTTGTATGTGCCGGTTCAACCAGTACCCTGCGACCAGCTTCACTCTCCTGTTTTCTGGATCATGTTCTCAGGAAAGCAGCAAGATACTTGTGCAAGTGTCCATGGAGGCCGCGTTATGTCGAGTGTGCCTAATCATACCAAAAATCGCTGACGACCGATTCGACCGTCTAGACGCCTTAGCCATACCCCACCACCGGTCCGCGTCATCACTCAATCGCTTACTGAACGGATGGACGCAAATGGTCGCTTGAATACTATATATTGACAGTTACAAATCTCCATCTTTGACAGATACTTTGATACAATTTCACCTCTTTTTGAGCTTTCAATAGGTATTCCTTTCCTGTTTTACTTCTCTTTCATTTGGATCCCCCAACGTTCTGGGCTCTTGGAGGATGTTGGGGACATAAGCGATATGCGGCAGATAACATAACTCTTCGGCAGATGGTAATTGCCAATCGAGATTGACGGGGACTCGGGCTTGATCTGCTACCACGTTTTTTCATCTGCTGATCCCTTTCTGAAAATTGGTCCCGTCAATTCGACATCGCACCACGGGTACACTAAAGAATCGTGGCTTAATTGAGAGCTGTCCAAGCTTGAACTATCATGCACAGTGCCTTCTGCGATACCGCATCGCTTAATGCCCTGATTTACGGGACAGCATCCTTCCGTCTTCGACCTTTCATTCATATAAATCTCTAGCCGCTTCTGAAGTCCACGCGAACAACAAAACACATATCCTTTGGAAGGAATACAGTACATGACAGGTATTATGGCCGTAAGTCGTGGCTTTATGCCCAAATGACGCCGGAATTGTAAAAGTCTATTTCAAAAATAATAAAACCAGGAAAATAAAAAAAACTGAAACCTGCTCAGTGAGCAACACTCCATGACCCGAATTTCAGTCATTAATTTCTTGCGCTCCCTGTTGCGTCCAACTTGTAGAGTGTCAGAACATCGCTACTAGGGATTGACATCAGGTGTAGTGATAAGTCTGCGGGGGGAGGGGGGGATTCGAGCAGAACTGCAATTCTGTCCATGGTGTACTGGGACAACAAGAGCGAATAATTTTGTAGTGTCTTTGAATGTTGTGGGGTTTGCGAAGTAGATAGAGGTCGAGTGAAGCGAGCCATGGCTGAGATGATATGTATGTTTATCTTAAACTGGCTCAGAGCATTATATTTAACACAGGCCATACCACAATTTATAGCTAGTTCAATAATGTTTTGCACCAGGGTCTCGGGCAAAGCTCCGCACTCTCCGGGTACCACTCACCATCATTTGACAGACAGGCAGAAGTGTGTGGCGAAGACCCTGATTTAAACTGGCGCACATGGGCTGTTTTCAAACCCCCTCACGCCTCCCTACTTCAGCTTTGGTACGTCACCTAGCATTATTGCTGACCCGCCATAAAACACAGGGTTCTCAAGGTATTCGGTTCTGCAGCCAAGCGTGCGTCTCTTCACCATCCCACTTCTAAGTTCTAACCATCACCAACTTCGATCTACCGCAATTTTCATCAATCCAAAGGCGATTTTGATCACAAAATGGATGACTCATTATGGACATGGCCAGCCTGGAAGTTCGACATGAAGAAAGAGGATTTATTCACCAAGCTTCACGACCAATACAACACCTACCCGTCCCCCATTCAAGATGACGAGGCATTTTATCACGATATCTCCGAAATCTCCTACGAAGCGCAGTCGACCGCCGAATTTCATCACTTAGCCAGAAATCGCAGACAACAACGACTCTGCGAATTAAATGACTCTCTTGAATCTGCAAGTCTTGAAATCATTGGAAACCCTAACCTCATCAAGACGCCTCAATGGGAACATGCTATCCAGCTCTTCCGTACAAATTCTTTGGACTCACTCGTTCGATACTTCGCCTCTTACCTCCCTGCCGACCACATTTGGCACCCGTTGTGTCAAACCTCTGCTCTTGCCGCTACTGACACTGTTCCTACGTCCAGCTTACAGGAAAAGAGGCGAAAACGCATCAAAACGAACGAGGCCACAAGCGCCAGGAGGCAGCCCTTGCCGTCGCCATCGATGGGGCTTCTCCGCCTACCGGCGAAAGATCAATTCCTAGAACCGAATGAACTCTCGGATTCTGCGTGTCCTGCTGCAATGTGCTCATTTCCAGAACCAGGGATCAAGCATACTCGACCACAGGGACACCGCTCCCACGTTGGCCACTGGGAAGACGCGGTGAGTTCTGGTGATGGCATGTCGACGATGTCCGATTCCGATACATTTACAACAGTTGAATGCAGGAATGAGAACATACTCAACGAGACAGTACGTCCCAACAAGAGATTATCTACCGGATTATCTCTCAAGCAGGTTGATCTAGCAAGCCATCACTCGGGAGGCCAGAGAGGTCGTTATGTCGATTGTCATGTGAGTGCCCAACCAATAACCTTGACATCTTCACCCGCAGATTTATCACTCTCGGGGCCTTTGCAGCCTCTGACAGCATCAGATGGCTCCATTCAAGTTACTGCTAGAGCTATGGTGGGAGGGAAACGCAAACGTTCTTAAGCGACTAAAGCTCTCAGGGAAGCTCTTCGCATGTTCACATTGTACCTTTAGAAAATCACATAATCTCTTTGAATGGCTTTTATTATAATGCATTCTTGATTAGAATCAGATCAACTCTTCAATCGAGCATGAGCTTCGGCGAAACTGGGGACCCTAGGGCCCTAAACACTGTACCCCGTGAGAACCGTACTGGCATGTGACTGATGGTATCAAGAGGCGAATTGCATAAAAGTAGATCGACATCAACAGGACTGTGCGACAAGGGTCAGCAACCACAGTAAAACACAGGGTATATTTGACACATGCTCCAATGTAACCCATGCTACGTCACTTGCTTTTGAATACCAGGTCTAGCATTGACCCCTCTATTTTGACACAGCGGTTTTTGAGGGTTTCTATATTAACGGCATCTTGGGATAAGATACGCCTTATCCTCTTCCCCACTTCAACCACTTATTTATCCACAATACCAGATTGCAAGTATGGATCAACCAAAAACGTCCGAGCTCACTATAGAGAAGAACAAGCGCCTCTTGAGCCTGTATGGAATAGTTCCCAGCCAAGGGAACCTTCTTCATCACCAGTTGGAAGTTAGTAAGATTGTTTCACGGTCCATGACCAGCAAGAATCAAGCTAACTCGGTAATCAATGGAAGAGAAGAAAGTATTTCGATTCGGGTGATTTTGCCCTCGCGCAAGCTCACAGGTCTTCCGATATCGGTACCGTCACAACTGGTAGCGAACACCCCATTCGGCGGAATATATCAGACCCTTCGTCTTCAGTACCGAGCTCTAGCAATCTTGACGATAACGCCAATCAGCATTCACCGACTGAGAAGAGAACTGGCGAGCTGAAGTTGACTACCCACAGCCACCTTCAACAAGAGATGGAAGCCCAGCGAGAGAGCGAGCCTCGTGAAACGAAGCAGGAACACAACGTCTAGACTAAGCGACCACCAGT